>JAAMPD010000617.1:43019-156853 GCA_025266255.1 Trissolcus basalis | reverse complement strand
AAACAACTCGATAGCATTCTTCATTTTCAGTTTCAGAACTGTAAATTATCATGTACACATCATTGAAAGTGAATTTTTATAAATCACTACTATTTACAATATGAATTGATGGCCACTTGTTGTAATTTATTGGCAGATGATGACGATATCATTGATTACTGATATTTCATCCCTCTTTAATGTAAAAAAGTTGCACAATGCTGTAATTTGAAGTTTGTAGTTGGAATATTGAAATTAAACTTACTTTCGATTTTTATATCTAGCAACTTTTATTGTTGCGACAATTATTCATTTATTGCGAACTTATGATGCTTAATTTGGTATACTTTTATGTGCTTTGAAGATTACATGTTCACGACTGTAAAAATGGAAATGACGGTGATGCCGAAGTAAACATTATTAAGTTTTATAATCAAGACTGTAGTATTCAATCAATCTCCCTTTGTGGTTTTCATGGACAACCATTTTTTTATTTTTTATTTTTATTTATCTTAAATCGTCCATCATTAATTTAAGGATTTTTAATACGATTATTTATTGATGCCTTATTTTGAGTTTAAAAATAACTTGGAATTTAAGAAAGAGAAATTGAGTTTTGCGTGGAGTTTGGTTACACTGTAATTTGTAAAAGGATAATTGCGATACTTTTCAGAGTAAGGAAATGAAAACGAAAGTGAACACAAAGGCTTTCGGTTTCAACATATGAATTAATGTCTCATAGAACCGGATTCATGAGAGCGTCTTATACTATAATTGAATGCAAGCAGAATCTGTGGTGAAAGGGCCTTATATCGTGCCATTCGTACCCTTAGAGTTCGACATCAGTCACGATTCAAACGCTGTGCAAGAAGCATGGTTCAAAGCAACGACTATTATGTAACAAAGAAATTCTTCGGTCGCGTGCTCTGCTAGTCGGCCAGTCGTGTTTTTTGAATACATTTTCTTACAACAAAAACATTGCGGATTTCTTTGATTTCCATTCAATTGGTAATGTTAAATGTTTATATAATTTTATTAATTGTTGTCTCTAATAGAAATAATTATGTCTAATGAATTATTGTATATTATTTTTATTTCATGATGACAGTAGATATATTATAGTTAAAAAAAAATTGCGAAGTCTTTTAATTTTCATTTATCTGGTAATATTAAATAATTTTATAATTTTATTTCATTGTTCTTGATTGTAACCAATTATTTCATTGATTTTATATATTATTTTTGTTTAGTTTTCTGTTTTTAATGATAGTTAATTGATATAATTTTTTCAATTTTTGTTTAAGAGTTAATGTTTCTAAAAATGACGATATATTCATTTCATATTTCAAACATTTTTTAATTCACCTTTTTTAGCTTTTAAAATATCGAACAGATAACGTTGTGAAATTATTTTGTTACAAAACAGCTACAAAGTGGCGTGAAACTCATTTTATATTAAGCCAATAGCAATGTCGTGATGTGAATTTAGATGAACTAATTTTTTATATTTCCAAACTTAGTTACACAAGCACATCTATTTAAAAAAAAACTCAATTAATTCTTTATTATTCAAATTAACATTGTAAAAACCATATTCAAATGAAATTTGCATTTTTCATTATCAACTTCAATGAATGGATTGAATTATTAAAATTTTAATGGTCAAAGAAGTGAAACAAATTTAACAAATTCTTTTATTCAAACAGGAGCTGTTTAAACGAGTTCTTTTTCCGCCGTACCAATGTTGAACGTTTCAGCGAAATGTTTTCAAACCGACGAACTCAGGCACCAGTATACCAAAATTTATTCGCCGTTTAACAATTTGGGGTACCGATCGTGTGAATCTGGTGATAATCACGGAACAGAATACCAAGTAAGTATTTAACACAAAATCACTTTTTCCATTTTGCATATTCCAAACTTTGGAATTAGAAAAATAAAATACAACCTATGATATATTTTAAAATTAAAGTGAATCATTCTAAAATCAAAAAAAAATTTATATATATATGAAGAAAAAATTTGTATGTAGATTACAATATTTTTTACAAATTACTCCACATTTTTCATCAATATCTAAAAGTTTTGTGAATGTTCTACAATTTGTCCTCGTACTTCTCTTTAAAAATAATTAAAAAATTAATGTCCATCTTTTTGCAGACAAATTATCATCAGGAAGAATTGCACCCTGAGTTAAAAGAGCGGCTCTGTCTGGACTTGTCATCTCTCGAGTTGATTCCCAGTTCCGATAATCGTTCGAAGGATGAAACTGGAGATTCGTCTTCTGTCCCTCCGCCTCTGCCTCCACCATGTCGTTTGCAACAACCCGGACCCAACGTTCCACCTCCATTGATTCCTCGAGGACCAAAAAACCTACCGCCACCTCCGAGTCTGCAATATCTTAGGACTCTCAAGCATGACCAAGTCTTTCCCACACCTCCTCCTCGTCCTGAAAAGAAAATTCAGATCTCAAACTTTCCCAGATCCAAGTTCGGCCTGAAAAGTCTAAAAACTCGATTCTGTACTAATATCTAAACTAAATCTTAAAAAAAAAACTAGATCTTAAGGGTATTTTCTATTGTGATTATTGTTATTCGTAGCAAATAAAAGGATCTTACGATTTTTTATAAATAGATATTCGAGTTTGTTCATTGGTACCTGCTAAATATATCTTCTGTTAAATTAGACTTAAGTAATGGTTTGTTAAATCGGTGAGTTGTCCCCTAGATCAGGGAGTACCAAGGTTGATCCAATACATTCAGACGTTAGTTATAGTTATTGGGAAATCCTTTTTACATCAGGAACTCAATTTACTTTTGCTCATTCAATTTTTCGGCCCGGACAAATGACCCGGAACCAAATGTTTCTTAGAAAACCAATGAGGAGCCACTTTTTTTTACCTCTTTTTTGTGAGACTCGAACAGGACACGACATTGTAATTGAAGTTTCTAATTAATATCACCGTCCTTGTAATAATAGAAACAAAATGTCAAATTTAAATGATGTATTAGATTTTTAAATCAAGTTTTTTTATATATGTTTACTTTTAAGTTTTGTCGGATGTCGTAAATGACAGAGAAGTGGTTTTACATAAGATAAACCTAACATTTTTTTCCGCTAGCTTAGAATACCATCTAAGGATAAATTTGTTTTTTCTTTTATTCATCTGAAAAAATCCTTAATTACATAAACCTCATAGGAAATGGTTATCAAATCTTCGTTATATCCTTGAAAACCCAAAATTGCAGTTTGATTAATTACAAATTCATCGTTGCAAAAATTTCCTGATTCCGGTCTGAATTCTTGTTTTTTTTTCTCACGAATTGTCTCAACCTCGTTAGGCTCTTTATAAATAAAATTTTATTGCGACCAGATTTCCTGTTCGAACTTAATCTTCAAGAGATTATGTGTTTTTATTTTATCAGAAAAAAAGGTTGACATTGTAAAAGATTATTCTAATTGCACATATAACAACATTTGTTGGCATTTTTACAATTTTATAATATATGATATAATTGTTCCAATCTTGATACTACCGAGAAGTTATAAAAAAGGTATTTTAGTGGTTTTTACTAGTTTTGTTTAAATTGATTGACATTCGTTACTCGACATTTCTGGACAGGAAAAGTCGTCGTGATGTTCACTTAAACATATACACCAAGCTTTGAGATTATTCAATTGCCTAGTAAAGAGTGTAGGCTGAGCGCACTTATTTTACAGCATAATCATAAAGACATTTTTGCTCATAGCTGAATTTCATGATAAGGAAAAACCGTTCCGCAGAGTTAAAATTTTAACCAAGACAAACAAAAATGAATATAAATCACATATGCTTAAATGTTTTTTAATTTAAATGACAACTTGTAAATAAATTTTCCAGCGATTGCAAAATACCATGTTACTGTACTGCTGATATTTAATTAAATGTTATTCATAAAAACCTACAGCCTTGGAATAACTATCGCTATCTTATTTGTTAATAAAATGTATCCTTTCAAATATCAGAATACATCATATTAAACATATTAGAAGATAAATATAGAAATACATAGAAAACAATTTGTTGCTGTTTTGAGTAAAATTTTTAATGTTAAAACGTTTTTTATGTTAAAACGTTTTAAGATTATGGCAAAACAGTTAAACCTAACTTTTAAAAACAAAAGGAAAAAAATTGGTTTTTGTTAGTGTGAAAATCATTTTTTGGGATAACAAAAGAGTCAAGTGTGCAAACGAGTCTTAAAACTATCGAAATGACAAGATAAACATCCCGAGTATGATTAAACTTGGGAACAACAATCAGCATCGCTTTGCATTTCGATTTGTTGAAAACACAACAAATCGTTTAGAGAGGGAGGAGGATTGATTGTATTTCAAAGGCAGTCATAGCGGGGGAGAGATTTGAAATGACAGCGAAAGAGTCATTCCTTTTAAAAGAGTCAGTTTCGCGTGGCGCTTCGTTCCAGTATCTTATTTTGAATTGACAGTGCTCCAAAATTGAATCTCGAGTGCTCCAAAATCTTTCGTTATTGTCATTTATTCAAAAACAACACTAAAAATTAAGTGGTTCGAAAAAAATCGCAACAATTCGTCAGGAATGAAAAGAAAGAGACTGAAAGCCTCTAATTAGGAGTAAGGGTTTGAATTTCAACTCAAAAGTGAGTAAAACAACTTTTTTATCCAACAAATTTTTTCCCGAAAAAATTCTTCGTAATGAAATCTTTTTCAACAGAATGGGATAAAAATTTGGTTTGATTATTAAATCGTCGATTTATTATAGATTGATTTAGAGACCAAGTGTGAGTTTCAAGGTCGGCCAATTTGCCTAACAAGAATGCAGTTATAACATTGAATCTAAGAGAAAAATGATCGGTTGGACCGGAAGTGTGCTCGCAAATTTAAAAATTGTAAAGACGATTTGAACGAGATGTAAATCGTCTCATGCAATTCGCGTGTGAACGAATCACTGATGCAATGGATTGTGAACTTTATTGCCCTGATATGATAGCGAGGTGTTTCAAGATCAGTGTGTCAGAGTCTAGAGTTAAACTGTTTGCCCAAAGATCTGTCCAGAAGTTGATACCATTATTAAGATTTGGCTTACAGTTACTCATTTTTTATCTTTCAAGTAATTCATTTTTTTATCTACACCGTTTGCAACTTCAATTTAATCCCAATGCTTATGATCCACACGATTTCTAAAACTGGTATCAACATTATTGCAACATTATCAAATGTTTAATTTTTAATCTATCCGATACATCCAATTATGTGATCTGCACTTGAGTCAATATGATTAATACGAAGATTAAAAATCAAATCAACAAATTAAATCTGCGAATAACATTCTAAGATTAATTTGTTATAATTATAATTCGAATTATAATAATATAGACTTCAAGTTAGAAAATGAATTTAACGTTTTTTCATAAATTATACGTTCAGTAAAAACATTTTATCGAGAAGCGATAATTATTAATGAACTATTACGAAATAGTTTATCGGGAGAAAGCAGTTTGAAAAATTCATTTATTCCGCCCAGAACTTGTTTTCACTGAAACAATAATGGTTGTATTCAAAAATTGCTGTTTGCGATGATAAGAGCACGTGTGGAATAAAAAATTGATCGATCATTTGTTGCAGAATTGTAATTCCAGTACGAGTTCCAGTCACTGGATTGAACGGTGGTGCAACAAACCGACTCTGGAGGAGTTATGACAGATATCAATGGTGAATATAAATCAAGTGAAAAGAATCTCATTCTTATCTGTTCAGTGTGTCAGACCTGAACACCAAACGAAATGTGCAATAATTTTCCAAATCATGTTCATTTCAACATTTCATCAAGATAAAATCCTTTGTTAATTTCAACTTGATTGCAGCATTGAAAAATGAATCGAAATTGGAACAAAAGATCAACACTAATCAAGACGAGGACTTGGTAAGATTCAATATGACGTCAAAATTTTATCTTAATTAAGTTTGTTGACTTAGGACATTGACATGTTTTTGCAGCGAATTTATGGCTATGAGAAAAGTTTAACGAGACAATGGCTTACCTACGTATCCTTCGTTTTAACCTTAGGATTGCTTAGATTGGTATACCACTGGTATCCTCGGCTGCTCCTTTTTTCAACTCACCGAAGATGTCCTTTAGAGAGGGCAACTAAATTACTGATAATTGTAAGCAATCACTGAACCTCAACGTACAAGAAAATCATTAAAAAAAGTAGTAAAAAATGATTTAAATGAAGTGCAATTAAAAGTAGAAATAAATTTGATTTTTATTACAGGATGATTATCAGGGAAATTACAAATCCTACTTCGTCAAAGATGTCAAAGTGGTATCTTCAGAGGATCTCAGGTAGAAATACCGCGAGTTCATAGAAATTAAAAAAAATGTTAAATGAGTGCTAAATCAAATTGTGATTTATTGACATTCAATTGAGCAACTACTTGTCTTTCACTATTTTATTCATGAATTATTTATGCAATTTTGCTTTCAGTATAGAACCAAACAGATCATTTCTACATAAAGACGAAAAGCTGATCCAAACAATTCAAGGAAAAAGTTTGCCCATAAGTTTGGAAAATGGTACGAGGACGGAAGTCGCAACGTACCGTGCTTTTTGGTGTAAAAAGGAATGTTACATCTGGGATATCAAGAAGAAAGAATTTTCCCGGCTTGTTGGATTGGACTATAATATGCTTTGTTTTGATTTGAATCAAGAGAAAAATAAAGGTTTATCCAAGGAAGAGCAATGTTTGAGGTAAATGCTCAAAAAATTTGATTAATTTTTTAATTATGGAATAAAAATTTTATATTATCTGTAATTAATGGAAGACAATTATTTGACTTTCAGGCGGATAGTTTATGGTTTCAATGAGATTTCAGTTCCCATCCAAAGCATCGGTATACTTCTGGTTGTGGAAATTCTGAATCCCTATTATGTATTTCAAGTGTTCACCCTAGCAGTATGGCTGATTGAGAACTACTATTATTACACCGGAGCAATAATCTGCATGTCCATCTACGGGATAACTAGTTCGATTATCCAAACGCGGAAGGTAGGCTGGATCAATTTTGAATTGTATTTGAAAATGAAATTTGTATCAGTTTAATTTGTTTTCCTATGAATTATATAATAAAATATATATGCCACCTAAAACAATACATATTTTTTTCTATAATCAGTCATACACAAGTTTTACATATTAAAACATATATAAGTGCATATAATTCATCCCTGGTTGAAGTAAAAAAATTAGATTTTAACATTTCATAATAGATGCCGCAATTATGAAAACGAATTTATAACTGTTTTTTTTAATTCAATTTTTTTCGGTAATTACTACGAAAGTGTAAATTCATAATCTAAAATTGTATTGACACTTTCGCAATTATTACCCAAAAAATGATTGAATTAAACAAAACAGTTATAAATTGGTTTTCATAACTGAGGTATCAATTATGAAACATTAATTATTTAACTTTAACTAGGGATATAAATACTAATATATTAATTTGTACATGTATGTTTACCCATACATAAATCGCATAAATGCATAAATCATACATGTACATAAATATAGGCCATTATAAATGTTTCTTTATATTCGTTTGTATTTAACTTTTTAAAACAAGTTATTTTATTTATAGAATCAAATCAATTTGCATAACACGGTGGCAATGACAGAAACAATCCACGTACTCCGAGAGAATGGCGACTTTGACAATACGTCCAGCGCTGATCTAGTGCCAGGAGACATCATTGAGCTTCCTCAATACGGGGGCGTTATAGTTTGCGATGCGGTCCTCCTCTCGGGGACTTGTATCGTCAATGAATCAATGTTAACTGGTAAGAATCATCTGGTTCCGAACAGGAAAACAAATTTTTTTAAGATTACCAAGGATCGATCTTCAATGATGAACTTATATAACATTAATTTATTAAATGTTGAAAAGAATAATTGAAAATAATTTAGTTTTTTCTCTCTCAATCATCAATTAAATCACTAATTACACGAATAAAAAAAGAACTAAACCAAATTGATTGATACCAATAAATTGTTTTTGTCATAAAAGAAGGAAAAAGTTTTGTTTTTGTTTTTTCCTTTCTTTTCTTTTTTTTTTTTTTTTTTTTTTTTTGATGGGAAATTCCAACATAAAACTTTTGTAAAACAGAGGGCCACTGTACAATCTTACGTATTGAAAAAACCGGTTTGGGATTCGATTTCAGGTGAATCTGTACCGGTGACCAAAACACCATTAAGACCGTTGCATAACTATTATGACGACAAGGAATGCTCCCACCACACCTTGTATAGTGGAACTACTATTATACAGACCAGGTAGAGACCTGCGAACCTTTTTAATTTGTTAATTCTCATTTATTTCCATTTTTTATGAAACTCCTCTAAACTTTTTTGCAATAATTTTATTTACTATTGGTTCTTCTCCAGTTTCATTTCAAATTGAAAACGTATGTAAATTTTGTATACTTATTATCAGAAACAAAAAAATCAATGAGATGCAAAAATGTTGATTATTCCCTCTTGTGATATCGTTGCATAATTTAGTTCGTTTTTATAGACAGCTTGGGGACAAACCAATCTTGGCACGCGTCATCAGAACTGGATTACAAACGAAGAAAGGTTCCCTGGTAGCTGCGATACTATATCCACCTCCGATAGATTATAAATTTGACCGTGACTCGTACAAGTATATGGGGATACTTGGTGTCATAGCTCTCGGTGGATTTACATACACTATTGTCAGCAAGGTCAATAAGTCACCTTCTTTTCATTTATTAATTTCATTTCAAAATGAACAATGAAATGACAAACTGAACCTCATTTATTTGTAGTTGGGAGAAATTAAATTTGTATCGTATACAAATTGTACACCATATATCAAAATTTGAAGAATTTTTTTCAACCAATATTTTTTAGATCTCTAGAGGAATAACTGCGAGTGACGTAGCAGTGAAGGCCCTGGACATAATAACTATCGTGATCCCTCCAGCTCTACCTACGGTTTTGACAGTTGGCAAATTGTACGCACAAGCTCGACTTAAACATGAGCAGATTTACTGCATCAATAACAAAATCATTAGCGTGGCTGGCAGTATCAATTGCGTCTGTTTTGATAAGGTGAGACTCGCAAAATTCTCTCAAAAAGATTCTGTATGAGAAAAGAAAAGAATAACACAAGTTGTTTACTGAAGAAATGAATCGATGATTAGAGTTGATAACAATTATTGGATTAAAAAATAGAATTATATTAGGAAACAATTTCAAGTAACAGTCCTTCCATGTGACATAGACCGGGACCTTAACTGAGGACGGTTTGGATCTTTGGGGTGTCGTTCCCTGTGCGAATAAAGAATTTGAACCAGCCGAGCAGGACATCACTCAACTTAAAAATCATCCCATCTTCGAAGGCATGCTGGTTTGTCACAGTCTCACGATGATTGATGGCAAATATATCGGTGATCCACTTGATGTTAAGGTGACCAAATGAACAATTAATTCAAATAATAAAAAATTAAGATATTTTATGAGTAATTTTTAATTTTCAAATTTTTTTTCTTTAAATTAGATGTTTGGAAGCACAGGATGGGTGCTGGAAGAACCGCGGCACGAAAACTTCAATGAGGACGAGACGATACACATGATAATCAGACCTTCGGCAGCTGACAGTTTGACAGAATCCGTCAACAAAATGCCAACCATCGGGATCCTGCAGCAGTTTCAATTTTCCAGCCAGTTGCAGCGGATGTCCGTTATTGCGAAATCGTCTACCAGAGAGGAACTGATGGTTTACACTAAAGGCTCGCCGGAGATGATTATGACACTCAGTAAACCTGAGAGCATTCCCACAAACATTATCAGCACTTTGCATCAGTACACTGAAAAGGGCTACAGAGTCATCGCAATCGGGCGAACGAAAATTTGTAACCAAAAAGAAGATAAGGTACCTAAATCACATTTTTATTGTTTCAATAAATTAAATTTTTGAAGAGAAAACGTTTCCAATGAAATTTCTAAAAAAAACTTTAACACAAATTTTAATATTAGGATGAATAATAATTAAAAATATAATAATAAATGGTTCAAACATATTTGATTCAGTTACATAAACTAAGAAGAGAAGAAGTAGAGAAGGATTTAGAATTTCTTGGATTAGTGATCTTGGAAAATCGGTTGAAATCAACGACGATATCTGTCATCAAAGAACTGAGAGAAGCTCAATTTTGCGTGATTATGATTACAGGTAAGTAATTTAATTATAATAATTGAAAAATTTTGTGAATAAAAAATATTGAATCAGTTAAAGAACCATCGTAGTAAAATTACATAAAATATGAATTAAGATCGAAACATTTATTGTTTCAGGCGACAACATCCAGACTGCTGTAAGTGTTGCAAAGGAATGCGGTATTCTTGCGTCGGACGAAACTGTGATAGATATAAATGTTATTTTAGAGATGCAACATGAAAAACCGAAAATCTATTTCAATGCCCAGTCTCTGCCAAATTACCTGGTACACCATATAGTTTCAAGCTAATCTTTGATATCACGTTTGAATGACATTTATATTAATTTTTCTAATGCTTCATTTTTCATCGGATTTATTTAGGAAAAACACTCAAGTTTAGATTCGGTAGAGAAGAATTTCGGAACCAGAAAGTATAAGTTTGTCATTTCGGGTCATACGTGGCGCTTGTTGCGCCAACATTATTCTGACCTTCTGCCTCGGATTTGCGTTCGTGGTGCAGTATTTGCCAGGATGAGCAGCGATCAAAAGAAGCAACTCGTTGTCGAGTTGATGCAACTAGGATATTACGTTGGTTAGTATCCTTTCGACTCTTCCAATAAAATTGTCAACATGAATGATAAATGAAATATTGTTTTTCTTGATTTTTTTTTCAGCAATGTGTGGAGACGGGGCGAATGATTGTGGCGCTCTAAGAGCAGCCCATGTTGGAATTTCATTATCAGAAGCTGAATCCAGGTATCTAAACTGATATTTTTTAAGAAAATAAAAATTTTTTAGATTCATATTATCTCATCGACGATTGTTTTTTTTTATTCTCAGTGTTGCAAGTCCATTTACGTCACGGATCAACGACATAACTTGCGTTCCCACTATCATCGAGGAAGGTCGCGCGGCTCTGGTTACTTCCTTCGGTATCTTCAAGTTCATGGTCACATACTCCCTGACCGAATTCATCTCAGCGACCATCCTTTACACAATCGATTCTAACTGCACCGATTTAGAGTACCTCTTCATTGACATCTGTCTCATCATGAACCTAGCCTCAGTATTTGGAAAAACCGAAGCCTACAAGAACAAACTACACAATAAACCACCTATGACCGCTCTTTTAGGTCTGTCTCCTCTTTATTCCCTGACGAGCAACGTTTTGCTAATGGCAGTTTTTCAGGTAAAAATGAAAATTTTTTCTGAAATATTTTCTATCTGAATTCTATAAAAATATACAAATAAAAAATTAAAACTTTTGTTTCAAATTTCTTTTATAAGATGTGATGTTTGAAAATGCACTAATGAATAAAATTTCTTTTCATTTTAGGCAGCAGCATTTCACTATGTGCAATACAATTCTTGGTTCACTCCCTTCGTGATGAAAAGTACCACTTCCTACGAGTCATACGAGAACTACTCAGTGTTTTGCGTCTCGATGTTCCAGTACATCATCGTGGCGATAATTTATTCTCGTGGAAAGCCATATCGCAAGCCAATTTATACCAACGTTATTTTTTTGGCCTCCATTGTAATCACGACTCTTGTTTGCGCTTACATAACACTCACTCCCTCAAAGTGGACGCAAAATGCGCTGCAACTGATGGTACCTCCGTCCTACGACTGGCGACTGGTAATCCTCCTCATGGCCTTTTGCAACTTTTTGGTCTGCTGGTTCAATGAGAGTATCATTGTAGAATACATGATCGAGAAACTAAAACCGCAATACTGCAAGCCAAAAACGTTCAGCAAAGAGTATCTGAATGTAGAGAAAGAATTGGTATCGAATCCAGATTGGCCTTGCTTGACCAGCGACTGGTTGCACAGCATCAAACCTTCGAGCTCACAGAACTCATTTCAAGTCAAAACCGACAAAACAAATGCGAAAAATGATTCTAAAGCATATGTTAATTTTGGATTCACAAACGATAGTAAAAACTTTTATGATACTTCACTGTAGATTTTGGAGTGATGGAGTTGGTAGTCGGCGGCATGAGTTTTCAAACAGTATTGATAAAGATTTACACGCATGGAAATTAAATTATTTTTATACTCTAAGGAGATATTTGAAATAAATATATTTTTGAAAGTTTCTGTTTGCTTGAATTATACCAACATTTTATTAATAAAAATGTTATTCATTTTTTGTACAGTATAATTTTTTTTACTATAACTAAATCATTTATCAACTAATAATATGAACTGACTAAACAGAATATATAGTTTTAAAAAATAAATCCTAAAGTGTGAATCGAATTCGTTTCTACGATTTTAAACAAATCATTTTCACAGCTCATATTATAATAGCAATTACAGATCCTTCTGTATGAACTAGAATTGAAATTTCATATTCAATATTATACATAACATTTAAATCGCAGTACCACGCTCCAAATTCTGTTTAATCTCCCTCGTGTGTTCACCATAGAAACGCTCCAATTTCTGGTTGAACTTGGCGTTCCGCTCGTTGATGTAATCGATGTCAGCATCATCGTTGTGCATCCTTCTACGTGAGTACTTCTCTCGTTTTTCAATCTGTTTCTCAAGATCTTCGACCATCTTGTCTATGCTCTCTTTCTTATCCTGATGTAGCCCTTGGAGAATAGTATTTCTTCCACCGTAAAATGCATCGCCCAGCTTGTCTTTTGCTTCTTCGTAAGTTTCCATGTCTGGCTTGATATTTTTAATTAACCTATCATACTGCCTTTTAGTAGCTTGCTCGTAATCAGCAAAACCCCCATCTGGATTTTTTCGTTTCACATTTTTTGACAATCTTTGAGCCTCCACAGCACTCACACTCAGAAGCTTTTTCCTTTCGTAATCTTCACCCTGAAAAAAGAAATAACGTTGTAATTTCATCTGTCGTTACAAAAATATAAATACTTAAATTTAAAAAAATTTCATTTGTTTCAAATGAAAGTTTATAATTACATTTTCCTCGGCTGCTTTTCTTGCTTCTTCATCTTGTTTGATCCATTCTGCTTTTCGTTGCCTCGCTTCCCAGTTAGCAGGTAGTTTGTTTCGTTTGTCTTCCTCTATGACTTCTTGATGATTTTGTATTCTTGCTTCATTCTAAAAACAATTTTAAAAAAGAATGTTAAAACGATTTGATAATAGAAAAATCGCATTTCTCATTAAATTAAAGTTTGTCGAATGGTTTGTCAAATTCAAAACATAACCTCTAAAACACAACTTACCCTTTTCAGATGCAGTTCCTTGAGTTTCTTCATCCGCTCTTGCATTTTTTCTTTGATTATTGACGTCATCTTGTTCTGTTTGTTGAATAAATCAGATATTGTTTCTCGATCCAATATAATCCAGATTAATTAATCAAACGCTTGACGTATGTTCACAAGTGACACAGTAAACAAAGATGGTGTACGACGCTTGATATATATCCTCACCTCCCCTTCCCACTTCCTCTCTTCTCCACTCCCTCCATTCACCACTTCCTCCTAGCCCCCTCGATTTTTATGGAGCAAAGGAAATGTCAAAAAAATAAAGTCTTGAATAATTTTATAAAAATTGTATTTATTAAATATAAATTATTTTTTGAATATCTTTGATATAATTTAAATATTTGTGATTGCATCTCTAATACATCAATGACGTTTTCAGTTCGGATGTAAAGGCCGCGTAGATTACTCCTACACGAAAAGAAAAATCAATCGGTAAGACTTCGGTAAACGGTAAGACTTTAACTGAAAATCGGTTGATTTTTTTTCCGTGTATTAATTACAAAAATTACAGTAATGAGCATAAATGAATATCGTATTAATAAATGATTCATTTGTAAACGACTTTAATTGGCAATCCTCGAATGACAACCGACGCCGAAGTCATAAATTTTGTACAACTCCATCTCGCAAATCCGATTGCACGGAGTAATTCTGGTTCAAAATCTGTACTTTTTACATCAGTTTCTTTCGGATGAACAAACTCTGAAAAGAATATATAATTTATAGTTTTTTCATTATAAATGTTGCATTATTTTAAAATGAAATTTAATGCTTTACTAATTGTTCCACTCATCCAGGCTGTTTTATCTACACAACACCAGGGCTTTTGAGCTTTTGTCTTCAACCACAAACTCAGAAAATTCACTGTTAACAAATCGATGTCTCTGTCTGTTACAAGCCATAACATACCAAGAACGCATGGACTAAAAAGTTAAATATCATTTTTAATAAATAATTAACAGAAGAAACAGCACAAAAGTGTAAAGTTGTTAATGGATTATATCAATCAGTCGTTCAAAACTAACATCTGTTATGCTACTGATTATACTGATTTACCCATTTTTTTGTATCAACATATTTAAATTTTATTCTCACCTGTGATACATGAGATATCTTTCGGTGATACCGATTCTAAGGTATTGGTGGCCGTAAAACTTCAAAGAACCACTCGAACATCCAAAAAGAAGTATAGTCGCTTTGATTCTATTTTCTTCCAGTTTTTCAGCACTTATGAGCTCTTGCCCTGACCCATGTCCATTGTACCTAACGATGTAAAATTTGGATTCATCAAAATTAGAATAAAATTCTAATTAGAATAATTTAAATAGTTTATCAAATTTAAGTAAAACAATAGTTTACATCAATAAATAATAATTCTGCAGAGCATTCTTGAAATAATCAGTGTCAGGCATCTGTCCGTATAATCCTTGCCAATCAGCCATAAAGTAATCATTGAAGGCTTTCATTCGCTTTTCTGTGTTTATCAAATCTCCAGCAGGATTAATTATGCAACTACCAAGAACTTCAGAATCATCACATTCAATCACCTTGCATCCTTTTTTGATCGAATCTTGATTAATTTTATACAAAGTGTACAGAAATGAGAAGCAAGATATTCGAGAAATGGGCTGATTTTTAAGTACAGTTATGGTCTCAAAAGGAATGTGATCCAGATCCTGCAATTGGGTAATAATTTGATTTCATCCTATACTAATAAATTACTTATTGCTAGATTAATAATTTGATAATTTTATAATAAATAATGTTAATTACAAATAAAAAATAAACCTACATTATCCACTATCAAAATGACATTGTTCCTTTTTAAATTTTCCAACTCTTTCAACGTTGAGACATCATTTACAATAAATTTCACAACTTCTTTGGCTAAATCTCGATGTTCCTGCAGAGCATAACTGACTGCTCTCGCAATTTCAAGTTTGGTTAAATATATCGATCCCAGGGTAATCTTTTTCAAAAGCCACCTACTTCTAGCTGTGATTTTTCTGCTAGAAAAACAAAACGTTCCTGAATTTAAAGCTGAATTTTGAATTAAAATAGCCAACTTTAAAATTAGTGCAAACCTTTTGGAGTATTTTCCGATCAGAGAATTTAATTTCGTTAAAACATTTGTTACTAAGGGATCGTTCTCAACAAAGTGAGCCATTAATAATATTCGCCATTCCTTGAACAATGATTTTTCTAATTCTGATATTGCTTCCTATAAAAAAGAAATTTAATAACAAAATAAAAAATAATAATTGTACGTATTTTATCTTGAAAACAAATCCCCATGCACCTTCATTTTTGTATCCATTTTCTCACGAACTGACCAGTACATCCGACCATTATCGTAATGCCTTTTTAAATCAGTCTCTTGATGATACAAAATTTTGCCTATCTCTTTCATTATATCATACGTGTCAGTCGGTGGACTTAAACAGGTGATAGTCACTGGATCACAGCCACTTTTTTCAGTTGATAAAACACTAATATGAAGTGATTCTGTTGTGCGGATCAACTGACTTTTCGGAAATTCTAGTGTACTTGCTTCTTGAACTTCGGGCTTATACCTTGACGTGATTTGCACTATATACCATTCTAAAACGAACATAATTAATTTAAAACAAAACGCACACATTATTCAAAAGATATTATAAAATATAGTACGAAAATATTCAAATACAGCTTGATAAAAATCAAAACTAGAATTTATAAACACCTTCTGGAAGTTCCTTTAATCTAGATTTCATCAGTTTCCCATTCCAAACATCCTCATTTAAATCGAAATTTACATATGTGGGATCCATGGTAATGGTACATGTATCAAATATCTCCTTTTTTAATTTTTGTTTGGCATGATTTTTTACTAAAAGTTCTCTTAAATAAATCCCATGAGATTCAACCAAATGGGAGATTCCCTCTAACTCTTTCTTTTCCTAGAAAAATACAAATTGTCATAAGTTGTGAAAATTGTCAACAAGGACAAATTCAAAACAACATTTTATTTACCTGAAAACATCTTAGGGCTGACATTTTGTTCAGCGTAACATATCCCTTCAGGTCGCTTACACATTGCATTTGCCGGAGTTGTATCCTCGGATCGGTTTCTAGTTCTTTATCTAGCGGAGGGATTTCTGATTCATCTTCGAGACTCAGTCTATCTTTCCTTTCCTGTCTGCATTGTTGTAAAATTCCCTCGGTCAGTTTGTCAACTTGACTCTTAAAACTCATTTTTTACTAACTTAACAATAACAATTCACGCCACTCATATTCAAATTCTTTTTTTCAAATCCGTTATGGTTATTTCTAGTGACACAAAGTTAGGTTATGTTTTCATTCGAACTTTAAACACAAAGTTACCGAAATTGGCAAACCTGGCAGAAGTTATCTCTTTTTAATCCGCATCAAAGATCTCATCATCTCTTTTTAATACGAAAATTACTAAAAAATGTCAGACTGGAAAATTCAAATGAGAACTAACAAATTGTTTTTTATTCAAAGTTTTTATTAATTTTTGTTAAATATTCATTTTTATAAAATAAAAAATACAGTTTAACAATTATATCCTACTGAGAAGATCAAGTGTAAAAATTGAGCCTTCATTTGGAGTAGAATATCAAATTTACAATCAAAGTTATAATACAAATCACGTAATCACTTGTTTGATTTTCGTTTACTTTTCACAGTCGTCCACTCGTCGACTTCCATAGGTTGTTCATTATTATCATCCTCTCCATCCTCGTCAGACGATTCAGCCTGCACGTACCTTTGCACTCGAGGTTGTGGAGTAACCAGCCACGATTGAAGGGGCGTCAGTTTATTTAATTCCTCTTGGAATGTTGTTTCCAAGTTACTTTTGACGTAGTTATAAAATTTAATCAATTCTTCCGCCACTTCCGTGTAACTTCCATCATCGACTTCGGTGTTGAATTTGGATGCTACATAATCCTCCAACTCAAAAGCCAAATCACACGATGACAGATCATCTAAAAATTTGATTCACACATAATAAGTTTCAATTAATCCAATCAACCAATTTATCGTTTTTATTTTCAAACATACCGTTCATAGACAGAGTTCCAGCAATATACTCCACAAAATCTTGTATATCTTCTCTGCTTCCCATATCACTTTCATAGATCAACTGTAAACAGATAAAAAAATTAGTTAATTTTAAATGTCAATATTTCGTATGGATAATCAATTAAACAATTAGTAAAACGATCCATAATCAGAATTAATAAATCATAACTTTTAAAAATGTTATAAATTTGATCTTACCTTCAGAGCAGTCCAATTACTGAAAATCCTCTGAGTGACTCCATGAAACAAATTGGGAGATTCCATGTTTACGTAATAACAGCGTGTAAACAAACAAAAAGACCCCCCGATTGTTTAAAAGAGAGCAGCGTTACAAAAACATTCTTAACCAAACTTTTTTTTTCACGTGCTGTGTGCGCGACCGCTGCGCCCTCTGTATAGTGACATCGAATGTCAAAGCCCGGGGGTGGCGCGGGAAATTTGAAAAGCCCCTAACCTGTCAAAACAAGAAACAGTAATCTGTCAAAAAAGTTGTCACTGCCACAGGCAGTACCTGAATCGAGCACGTTTGTATCAATTGTTCTGTTTGTGTGAAAACAAAAGTGTCCTTGAGATTGGAAAGGTGAGGATTTGAGGGGCGGGTGGGTGAGGAAGGCTAATAGGTGGCGCTGCGGTAGGTTTTCGGTGCGTCTCGGCTGTTTTTGCGAACGCCTGAAATGATTCTCGGGGAATCAACGGTGTCAAGTAAAAGGCATAAAAGGCAACCGTAAATGCATTTTCTAACACGGGCATGTGAACGGACGTCGTCGAGGCTGGATCGTTTGCGGCCTTAGTGCGTACATCCCGTGTGCGGGGCCAAAGCCAGCGAGCAACGAGTCTGTTGAAAGCCGCGGCGGATTGTTGGATTCGCGTCCCGGAGAGAGACAGCTGTGCGCGAGCATCGCACAACAGAGACATAGTGTTCGCGAGGACATCGCTCGCGAATCGCGCAAAGCCAAAAGTTCGCTTAGCACGCCAGCCTGTCGATGTTTTTGTCGTGAATGCGATCTCGCGGCCGTTCGTAATCGGTCGATCGACGTCTCACGCACACACCGACAGTCTCCGTCTCTGTTGCGTGTGCGCCAGTGTGTGTTTGTTTGTGTGTGTGTGTGCATCGAACAAATATATATAAAAGTACAGGCACAGTCGAACATCAGCGTCACACCGACGGGACACACGCAGACGCGAGCGAGACAAACACACAGACACACCGAATAAGAATTCGCGAGCCGATTGGAAGCGCCAAAACTTGTTATCACGTCGGCGCTTAACTCTGTCCAAGTGGTATCAATGTGGTCTGGCAATGGTGTGTAAGGAGAACGTGGTACAATGGTTCGGAAGTTTGTCCAGGTGAGCGCCGTTACCCCTGTCCTTTTGCGCATCAAAATGCTCCGAAACGACAATTGTTTTGCATCGATTGCACGCGCTTTTTTTCCTTTTCTCTTTTTCTCTCTCGCTCCCTTCCCACCCCGAGAGCTCGCCCGACATCTTTTTTCCTTTTCACTTTTCGAGTCTATTTCCGATGCGCGTTCTCAGCTCGCGATTGTTTTTCTAATGGCGGTGACATCGCCAACCTAGTTCCTATTTTTTTCCCCGAACACCTTTTTCTCCTTTTTTCTTTTTCGCTCCCCCCCCCCTCCTCTCCCGTTCGCGGTTCTGTCATTTTATTTTTCATTGTTGATCTGTTTACCTTGACAAAAGCCTCGATTGTCCGTTCCCGAAATTTTGTTTGGATTTTTGAATTCCGTTTTGTTTGTGTCAGCTCTCTCTCGCACTTTCGGATAGATAACAATTGTTTTGGTTTTGGGCCTCTCGACTTTTCAATCACGTTTTCGGGGTTTTTGAATTTCAAAGTTATGTAATCGCTTTCAATTATCCCCTTTGAAGGATCTTCTGAAATCCAAAGCTCGGCAAACAATTTTGCGCCTTTTGTTCCTTGCCATTCTCTCTTTTGCCCATTCGTTTCTAATCACTTGTAATCCTCCATTTTCCTTTTTCAAACTCATCATCCGTTGCAAATTTTTGCACACCTTTCCACCAAACGCTTTCCCTTAACAATTCGCAGCTGTAAATCGATGTAAACAATTGTGCAAACAAACTTGTCATGATTGAATTTGAAGAATAAATTTGTAAACTATTGTGTAAACAAACTGGTAGTTGAAGAAATAAAAAAAGAAGAAAAGATGTTTTGAATAAAAGAACATTGTTTGTTTGTTTTCAGTTATAAACGCATTGATTTGATGTGCACGTTGTTGAACATGTGCCTACCGTTTGAGGTACGGTACCTCGGCACCTGCGTCGAAGACCTCGGGAAGCGCGACTACCATGAGTTGCGCGAGACCGAGGAGCGTGCAAACGTGGCGACGAACCTGAACGACCTCACGAACCTCACGGACAAGAACATCCGGCGCAAGCTGGCCCTCTACATGGCACTGTTGCACTCGTGCAACTACCCCTGCGCCTCGGTCCTGTTCAAGAATCTGTCCAACTTCGATTCTCAGGCGATTGCTCAGCTCCTCGCCGGCACGACCTTGAGCCAGGACGAGCAGATGCTCGAGGAGCTTTTGCTCCTGTACATCATGGCCTTGAACCATCCATCCTTCACTTACGAGCAGAAGAGCACGTTTGGCGACATCTACCAGAAGCTCCAGGAGGAGGAGACTCGAATCAATGCCACCAAGCCGAGCACAACTCCAACTTACAAGGCTGGACAAGTAATCATCATCGATCAGGATGTATAGGAAGTGGCTAGACAGAGACTCTGTGTCTTTTCTCTCTTTAGCGAATGAATTTTGTAAACAGAGAGGAAAGACCAGATTCGATTATTGCGCGAGTATAATAAAACTGTTACAAGCGTATCAAGGCAGATTGTGCTATCGGTGCTATGCACGACCTATTTGGGAAAGCGAAAATTTCCCAAGACGAAGTGTCTGCGGCTT
Source organism: Trissolcus basalis (assembly GCA_025266255.1). Taxonomy (NCBI): domain Eukaryota; kingdom Metazoa; phylum Arthropoda; class Insecta; order Hymenoptera; family Scelionidae; genus Trissolcus; species Trissolcus basalis. Next base: position 136,348 of record JAAMPD010000617.1, on the reverse strand, counting down.
ACTTCCTATTACAGTTAAAAAACTGCCAGTGGATATAGTGCAGAGTGTATTCAAGCGGGGTGCTTTTTGTTTTCAGGTTTGCATACCGTCGTGCGTTACTCAGAACGACAGGATGGCGGATCCGGAAATGGCATCGAGTTGTATGGTGCCCCCGCCGCCCATGCAGACTTACCATGGTAATTATTGTGTTTCTTTCTTTTTTCTTTTTGGTGCCGCTCATTGTCGCGATTGAGAAATAATGGCATGAATTCCATGCTGACCTAGGTAACAAATATATTATTCAGCGCTCGTTATTTATTTAGATCTATAAATGTAGCTACGTGGGTGCTTTATCTAAATTATGATTTTATGCGAATCTCGATTTTTCTTTTCTGTTACACTTAGCGATGCTCCTTTTCAGCTTTTTAACGTCTTCATTTTTTTCAAAATCAAATTTACATTCAAGCAAAGAAAGAAAGTCTTTAGGTAATGAGGAAAAAACAAACTGTACAATGATAAGAATACCTTTCTATTTTAGTGACTTCACAAAAAAAAATAATAACGAATTAAAATGTTTCCTGATGACAATCAGCAGCTTTCGAACGAAGTAAAATGAGGAAAAAAACGTTCAATTGTTACAATCACTATTTTATGACAGTTTCTTTTTCAGCCTGCAATATTTTGATTCAAAATTTTTTCGCATTGAAAATTTATCTCTTCTTGTTTCAACAGTTTTTTATATTTTTTTTTGAAACAGTTTTAATCAATTGTTCTCAACAGAAAGTTTTTCACAGGCTTTTAGTTCAGACCTCCTTGTTGCATCTGGAATTTCGCACAATTTTCTCGTTTCTATTTTCTTTATTCTCGCTGGCTTTTCATTAACCAATCACAGTCGCCGTCGTCGTGCAAAATTCATAACCAGCAAACTCTTACTGGTTATAAAATTTTTCTTTTCTCTTATTTCGGAAACGCGAACTGTGACTACGACAATAAGTCGTCGCCGTCGCCATTGCCTTAGTCACAGTCACCGAATTTGACTGCGGAAAAACCGGAACAGTCACCGTTATCCCGTTTTAATCGTCGTCGTCGGGTGTAACTGTCATTATCGTTTTTGACAATCAGGTCGTTCCAGCACTGGAACCATAAAATTATAACGAACATGTAAGAAATTAACAAAAATGCAATTTTTATCATCAAAAATTCATTTCTTATTAAAGCTAATTTCCAACTGCTATAAAATTCTAACAGCTGTTGCTAATTGATCTTTTATACAAACTATTATGTTCAAAGTATAAAATTAGTATTTCTTGGATACTTAAAAAAACTTGAAACAAAAGGTGCATGAAAGATGGGTTTTAAAGAAGGTTTGAATATTGAATGATGTACTGATAAATTGTTTCTCTTTTTTAGGAGATGTTTCCATGCGTACCAACAACATGGTAACGGGTGTTCCACCAGGACTGAGCTTGCCTCCGTCTGGGATATGTCTACCCTCGCCAGAACAGATGACGATGGGGACAGGAGTTGGAGGGCACTATTATCACATGGGCTTTCCGTCACCTGCGAATCACATGCCCTGGATGGGCCAGATGATGATGGGCAACCAGTTCATGTACCATACCGGCGATGCCGTGACTTACCCGGCCTCGCCTCTAGTCAGTCGGCAGTCATCGCCCTCGCAGTCGCGGTCGCCAAGCAGGAGCAACTCGCCGATGGGCCGGAGGAACAGCACGCAGGCTGCGCGAACCTCATCCACTTCGCAGCCGACTTCGACTGCGATCACGACAACGGCGCCAATTACAACGTCAACGACGACAACCGCAATCTCCTCGCTGCCGCCTTTACCTACGATTGGCACCAGCAGGACGATCCCTAGTCAGCCTCCGATCCTGCCTACTGTGCCGCAAGCTCCGATTGTCAGCACCGCGTCGTTCTCGCGACAGAACAGCGCCGACGCGGCTACTACGGTCAAACAGCCACCTCCGCCACCTCGACTCCGGCCGTCCACCTCGACGGACCTGCTCCGAGAAACACTCGGCAAGGAAATGCCTAACTTTAAAGGCAACTTGCAGAATTGCTCATACGATGAGGTATGAGATTGAGATTTTTATCAGTTAGTTTGTTGGTATGATAAAAAGAGGTTCGATACGGAGACAAGAAACAGATAATTGATAGGGTAGATAGAATTTTTTTTGTTCTGGTCGTTTGATTGTAATTCATCAAACAATGGTCCCAACTTGTGATGAACAAGTTAGAAGTAAAAATGTCTTTTCTTTTGTCTTTTTAGAAATTGTTTTTGTTCGCTATGAATTGGAAAATTATTAACAGTGCGCTAGAAATGTTTCACGTAAGATTCTTTTGGTTTTTTATCAAGTTCGAAGTGTTTGTGTTTTGTAGATTACAAATGAGAGATGAAGGTTGTACTGCAATAAGTTTCGGATTGTTCCGGTTTCGGAGATTATAACTTTTGTTTTCTTAATTATAGATTAGAAGAATGAGCGATGAAGATTTACGAGACATCGGGCTGCCTCCAAACGTAGTTGGGCAATTGCGGAACATCGTGAAAAGCCAGACTAGCAATGGGTTGAACCAAATTCCGTCACCTAGTGATAAGAAGACCGAGAGCACTAACAGTGGAGTTAACTCGGCTACTGAATCTGTAGATAGCGAGGTAATGAAAACTTATAATTAAAAAGCTATGATTATATTGTCAAGCAATCGAACAATGATTTTGTGAATTAAATATAAAAAATAGAAAAAATGAAAATGATACAATTGAATTGAATTGATATTTTTAATGATTAATCTTACTTTGCTTTGTTTCAGATTGTACCAGGAGTTGAAACTCAAAATGACAGTGGAAATACGAATAACAAATCCATGCCACTAACGGAGCATCAAACAATGCAAAACAGTCACACGATTACAAATATAAGGCGTTATCCACCCATACCGCCTTTGGATCACATGCAAATGTACCCAGCGCCGCCGCCAATTTACGCGCCTCAGGCCGCTCCTTGTTATACGTGTCTCACGTTTCCAGTACCAGGCGCACAAACTCGGTTCTCAAGGTAATTTCGATATCTGAATGTTCAATGTCGAATTGAAATTGTAATATCATTTCATTGTTTCCGAGGTTACGCCGCTCTTTGATTTTTCACATTTGGCAATCAATTATTTTTAGATATTCTACGTGGTAAAGTATCCTAGTTCATTAAGTTTCCTTTCAATCTGAAAAAAAACTGTTTCATTTTTACTGGACAATTTTTTAGCTTCTAATCAGATCCTTCAATCAGAGATGCTAATCAGTTTTTTATTTTCTAGGTGCAATCCTCAGTACTGCGTGAACATGAATTCCCTGAAACTGGACTCGGACAGCACTCGTAATTATTCGCAGAGCAGCAGTTCCGAAAGCAGTGGAAGTCGGTCACCTCCGGAAACGCCTCCGGCGGCGACGTGGTCGGCCGGAGCCAGCGGTGACGCTGCAGGTATCCCGCCAGTTTCTGAGCACCTCGGAACGGCTCCTTTGCATTCTGTCGTGGGTTCCACAACGAACATGAGTCGAGACTGGCAACCGGAGATCGCGTTGTCGGGCTCCGAATGGCGCAGAAAGAACCAGGGCCATGTGATGCGACACAAAAACAATAACCAGGCTGGAAGCACGGACGTGATAACGTCGAGCGAGCATTTGGGCTCCGGCCCGTTGCATTCCGCTGTCGCCTCGTCGACAATTGTGAATAGAGACTGGCAACCCGAGGTATTCCCCGCCAGCGAATGGCGTCGAAAAAACAAAGGACACGTGATGCGTCACAAGAACAACCAGATGGTCAACGGAGGCGGGTTGCCTAGCATGCAACATTGTGTCACAATCCCTGTGCCACCGTCCCATTCGCAGGTCGCGTATCTGCCACAGGGACACTTTCCTGCGTTACGACCTAGCACGGGTATGTTTTTGCCTAGTTGATTTTGTTTTGTTTGTTTTTATTTTCAAAAATTGTACACGAAATGAAATTAGAGATTTCAAGTAGTATTGAATTGATGGTAGAAACATCAATATGTGAGAGCTGTTTGAATAATCTGGATTGATTTATTTATTTTTGATGCATACTTTGATTGATCATTTTTCTTTCCAATTTATTTCATCCTCTTTTGCATAACTTATGGCAATATAAGATTGAATATTGGCATATTGTTCAGCATGCTCCTTATTGTAATTTGAGACTTAACATTTAATTCGACTTATAAATTTCAATTATTTTGCTTAGCTTTCATTTTGACTTTATTACTTTTCATCTACTTTTCATGAAAAACATCGCATTATTTGTATGAATACAAATAAAGTTCATCCTTTTTTTTGTTTCTTCTATTACGTAACGCCATCATTATTTTTTCGCTTATGATTTGATTGAAAAGTGTTCCTGATTAATCTGACTTTGAAATTAATTTCGAATTGCAATCTAAGTCACAGCTGTACAACATTTTAAAAATATTTAAAATATTACAACTTTTACATCCATTGCTTGAATCCATTGTTCTATCCATTCGAAATCATTCTTGACATTTAAAAGTGAACAAACTTGATACCAGTTTGCAACTTGGCACGCTGGTAAAAGTGAAATAAATTCAAAAGAAAAATGAAGCGACAATTAACTAAAGTAGAATTTGACTGAGATCAGAAAATAAAGGGACATGTTTTGTTGGAACCGTAGGTATTTATTCTAATTTTTCGCACCCCGCTTACGCGAGGCCTGCTTATCCGGCCACGTACCAACCTAACGGCGAGGTGATGTATCAGTACCCAGGGCACCCGGGATCCGGGGGCACGCCGCCTCCAGCGCCGACCGTACCTGCTTCCGCACAGACTTACATACCGCCTGCACCGGTGGTGACTTTCCCGGCCACCGGTCCCCCGGTCAAAATATCTTGCTACAACTGTGGCAGCAGCAGTCACCTGGCTGCCGAATGCAAGGACCAAACCATGGAGGACCTCACAAAACAAGGTATGTATCACACAAATTGAAACATTTTTCTCTAATTCAATTAAACTTTTTATTTGTCCTATTCACGATCTCAATCGTGAAGTTGTCGTGTTTTTGTCTGTTTTATTTCTGGTATCGTTTGTCAGTTTAATGAAAGAGCAAATTTCAAACATTGAAATCGTGAATTTGTAAATGTTATAAATGTAAAAAGAGTTGGGAATTTGAAAACATTGTTTTATTATTAATTTCGTTGGAGTTTTATTTTGTTTATTGTAGTTTAGTTTATTGCAGAAAGAATTAATTTTATTGTTATAATGCCCAACTCAAGATGTAAATTTGGGGTAGAGATAATTACGCATATTAATTTTGATTCCTGCGTATGCGTAACGCCGATAGGCAACTAGGAAAAGCAAAAGGAAATGTGCTGGACGTCAAAGGACGCGAGGGACATCTGTCGAGACGACTCGACCTGCGTACTTCAAGCCTTTAGCTTCTTTTTATTGTTTACGTATGTCTTATTTGCTGTGCAAAAAATCTTAATTTCTAACACTGCAAAAACCAAAGTAGAACAAGTGTGATCATGCAAAAGAGAAAGAGGTATTTTCATTCAGACTCAGCACTTGAAAAATAGGCAAAACTAAACAAATTGATATTTAACGAAAATAAGAAAAGCAACTGAAGAAATTGCATTGCATTTAACAATCACTCGTCTAGTGATAATTTTCACCTCTTTCCTTTCTTATATAAATTTCAATTATTTCATAAAGTCTTGAAACGTTATTTATATTTACAGATTCAACTCATGTTAACTTAACATTTTTCGAAGCAAATTTTTGTATTTCAGAAATGGGTTGATTTCATAATAATTCAATAATTGATAGATATGATGATATGAAAAAGTCCTACTAATCTCACAACTAATTTTATGTACAGAATTTAAACTTGATGTATATATACGCTTAGGACGAAAAGTTAAAGCTTCACATTAACAAATGTTAACGTTTCACAGTTGTAGAATCGCAAACGAGTTGTATTTCAAGCATTTTTGATGTTAGTTGAATTTGGCACTCGTTAAGATAACAATTTTCAAAGCAGAGTTATGAGTGTTTTATATTTTTCATTGCTTTCAGCTTTGAGGGTTTTGTGTTAACTATTGCGTTTTCCTTATTCTTCATTCTATCCTGAAGTTGAATTCAATATTGATTTTCAAAAGATGGCGTTTAAAGAGTAAAATACTAATTTCTCAAAATAATAAAAACAAACAAACTTCACATAAAGATCGGACTAATATTTGATTGTGAAACAAAAATAAATTAATAAATTTTTTGGTCTGAAAAATCAAATTTCTATCAGATTACGTTTAATGAAAGCAAACAAACGAAACAAAAAAGTCAATCAAACAAAAAAATTGAAATTGCATTTAAAACATTGGATAATTGTGAAAAACAAATTCAATTTTTTATAGACGACATAGGTCACCGATTATGTGTCACATTTTTGTTGTTAGTTGTTAAAGTGTTATAACTTCATTGTAACGTTGATTGTAGCCAAGTTTTGGGACGTATGTATTGTTTATTCGTTTAATAAAATTGAGAAAAAAAATTTGAAAAAGGCAGAAATATTCAACAAAACATTTTTGCGCTTTGATACTAACATTATCAATGCTCCGTAAAACTTTCTAACTTTAAACAAATAATAAAAAATCATTCAACATTTCAAGTTAGATTAATTTTTCAAAAATCTAAATTCAAATTTTGAGTTTGGAAAGTTTTAAAACTGGAGTCAAACATTTGTATCATTTTATTCAATTATTTAGACAACAATTTTATTTCATAAAAAAAAAAAAAAAAAAAAAATTCCAACTGCACCGCGTCACATCGTAACGTGATAATTTTATCGGCAAACTATTCAGCTAGATCGCAGACTTCATTGACCAAAGAAACATGAAATGCAAGATAAAACTGTAACGTGATACAGAGCACCGTTGAGATCAATTTTTTTGTTCGCTTCATTTCCGTTGATACGAAGCACAAACCACTCGATGGATCGCGAACAAAAATATCGCTTCTTTCACCCCTGCCATCCCTTCAACAGTTCATTTGCAATCCACAAAAAGTTACTTAGCAATCACCCATAAGCATCAAAATAAACAATAAGAAAAGAAAAAAAGTAGAAGACTTCAAAACTTGTCAACTTTCATGTCAAACGATGTCCAATCATTAATTTCCGCTTCACAATTTGAACCGCCCGCCCATCTTGGTCCACTGAAAATGTACATCCTTTTTTTTTTATTTTATAGTTTTTTTTGCTCGAGTGAACAGAAGGAGAATCGGCCGGGAGTAGCTTAGATAGTCCTAGGTATCCGATGATGTCCAGTACTATTTGTTTTTCTCCGCACTGATAGACGACCGCACATTGCTTCTAATTTCAGCCCAGTATCGACTAGATTACACGATAACAAAACAATCTGGAGAGTGCCCGAGTGGCGACAACAAGTGATCCCCTGCCACGGACCGCCGTTCTATCCATCATCTCCGCTTTGAATACTATTGTCATGTTATATTTAATATTATATATGTACTATATGTATTATCGCCAATGATAATATGTATATAATATATATAAGACGATCCGGTGAAATAACTGTACGGCGCACTATATATTTTCTCTTTTTTCTTGTAAATAACGTAAATTATGTTTGATTGTATTATATATAAATAATATATACCGCGAGAGAGTATGAGGACAATTAATATATTATGTATATATAATACCAGTGCTACCAAAATTTTTGCGAACATCTTGGCGTGCACAGCATCCTGCCTATGAGAAAAAAATGAGCGTAGGAATGAAAAGAGAAAAGTCACGAGAATCAAAAAGCCCGCGGGGGAAAAAAATGAATGAAGAAGACTGCGCGATCGCGCCGTCCAGAGTCTTGTTCTTTTTCTTTCATTCAATTGTTTTCCCACCAGTCTCATCCTTTTCTTTCAAGCAAACTTCTACACCCCTACCCTCCCATATAGTTTGATAGAGACGGCCTTTTTTTTAACACGCATACTTTTTACGAAATCCTTATTTATAACGATGCTTGCAATGGTATGATTTATTATAAAGTTAAAGAGAACACCGTTATTGATGAATTATTATTATTGTAAAAAAAATCAACGATTGATTATAATTATATTATTAACCATTATTGTAAAATAATAAGGAGCAGATGTGACGTGTAACTAGCGTTTAAATGCGTTTTTTAGAGGATCCACACGATCCGACTGTCCGTTTTCCGTCGGCGTCTGAGACGCATTTCCCCCATCCCTGATTCAATCTAATTATCGTCGATTCAAAAACGAGAACCCCTTTTTTTATAGGCGAGGATGAAAATTTCAAACGTAACCATAAGTGTTCGATTGTCTAGCTGCCGTTGCGCTCTCATGTGTGTAACGTATTGCGAATAAAAAAAAATGAATAAAAAATGAAAATATAAAAACAAAAAGAAAAAAACTAAAAAAAAATGTTAATAAGAGACACTGTTCATTTTCTTGTCGACTCACACAAACTCTGTAGCTAGAATTCCACGAGATGTATTAGTTTGGCAATCATGAGAGAAACAACTTAAGCAATTTTATACGACTTTTATTGACGATGAGACGAAAGAGATAACGGCCTCTCTTTTAAGGACGACGCCTTGTACGTTAAAGTTATATCGGGCTGTCAGTTGTGATGTGGATGTGTGATAAAGAGAAAAAAATGTTTTTCAATGGAAAAAGAAACAGAAAAAACAAAAAAATAAAAATAAAAAAAATAAAGAGCGAGAATTGTAGTCCATAGCGCAATGGCACTTAAAAAGGAAATGATTTATTTGTTCTGTCGTTCTTGTACTGAGGATGATTATGTATTCTTCGTTTTCTTTATCTTTCATTTGTTGCTCCATTTTTTGATTTGCCATAAAAAAAGAAATTTTGAATCGGACGCGCGCCCAAGGCTGGCCGTTTGGTTGCTTGTACACCCTCTCTGTTGAAAAAAATGTATAACCGGACATTGGTTTGAAATTGATTGCATTTGTTTACTTTTTAAGTATATTTGTTGCGAATTTGATGAGTTGTTATAAAAAAAGCAAGAAATCATAACGTTTTTTTTATTCCGGTCAATTTCGTACTTTTTGTATATTCCATTTCAATCAGTTATACAATAAATTGTTTACTTGTAGATAAATGAAGGGACGCGTTTGGAAATGTAACATGTGTTTTGAAATTATATGCCACAAAATTTTTTTGATGTATTTCAATTGTCGTAAAAACGTAACGATCTTTTGCTTTGTTTTTTCCTCTTTTTGAAAACGACGTTGTTAAACTGACGACAAATTGTCATATTTCCTCTCTTCGAGCTACTTGTACTAATTAAATTAATAGTCCTCATATCCTCTATGTCTCGCTGCTCAAACGTTGCGTTTTGTATGTATTAAAAAGTGCTTTTGTACTAACATTCCCTGCGCGTCTGATCCACAACTTTTAACCTGCATTAAATGTGTTTTAAAAAGAAATAGAAACCAAGCGGCTTGCGAAATTTTTCGCGTCACTTTTTTACCGGGGCTCTATCACCATGTTGTAATATAGAAATTGTAATCGTCGTTTGATTATTTGCAATCGATTTCAAATCACAATTCACTTATGAATGTAAAAAAATTTTGTTTTTTTTTTTCTTAAGTAATAAATTTTATAGAAATATCTGAAACGTTAAATTGATTTTTGTCTGGTCTCTTATTGATTCATTTGCGTCAACGAGAAATTTAAAACTGACTTTTGTAGTGCATTTTTTGGAAGAGGAAGAATTCCAACGCCATGCAATACTCATTCTAAAACCAGAAGTAAAGAAAATCTAACGGTAGTGTTTTTTCAATCAATGTGATATAGCAACGAAGAATTCAATGTTTCCTAGATGTGTAAGTGCGATTACATTTTATATATGAAAACAAAAAAAAGGTATCACCAATTTTTGTAACACGTGGGTTTTTGATTGAGTTCCTCTATCGTTTCGCGACAAGTTTTGATACCAAGCATTTTTGATAACACTGCAATTGTAGCTTTTCAAAAAGTCCATCACAAAAGTTCATTTAAATTGCTCGATTAATTTTCAATCCAAACCGCTGGCAAAGAAACTGAAAGATGTCACCACTTTTGAAATCCAAACTTTTCCACATCTTTCTGGGGGATGAAATTTGATTTCACCATTCGCTAAGTGTAACAACTTTTTCTCAGTTATATGTTCTCGAACGTTCGAAGGATTTTGTAATTGCGTTTGATGCTTTTTGATCAATTCAATGAGATGATTTGTGTAAATATAGATTTGCTACTGTTTAATCTTAAGACTTAAAAGAAAACTTGTGGAAAGTTGGTTTGAGCTTTTTTTATGACTGATAGAAGAATATTTTGATGAAATAAGACAATAACAGTCCAATTGCGAAATTGAAATTGAAATGAAACTACGACGAAATTGTTGTTGTACAATTATTTTTGTCACTTCCAGTTGCTTGTTTAACGAGGGATTTGAACATATTTTCACAAACCGAGCAATTTATTATTTTTTAAATTAAGATATATTTTTTATAAAACAAATACAAAAAAACAGTAATGTATATGATTTAACTCTATTTTTATGAACGAAAAAACTGTGTTTTAGCTTGATTTACAGGATATTTTTGCTAAGCTCCAAAATAAGTCATTAAAAAAACTATACTAAAACTTGTACATTCATAAGTTTAATATTTTCTATTAGATGATAGTTACTAATCGCTCTCAAATCACAGACTAAATAACGACTAATGTAATTTACCGTTGTAAATAATAATTTAATCGAATTAACTCTTTTAGATCAAACTTAATTACGAAATCCTTTCAGTCTATCTAACTCTCTACAACTGTCCTCTTCTTAACGAGAAATCCTACTGCTTAAAGAAAAAAAAATCGTTGAAACAGAAAATATGAAAAAGATGAAAAAAATCGAAAATTAGCAATAAAAACTTGATTATCGATAATAATTAAGCTTGGACACGTAGAATAAATAAAGACTCGAAAAAATGTGCAAGAAAAAATGAGCAGAACGTAGGACGAGTAATTGATTTCTGTAAATATTACACTAAGTACCTAAATAAGAATCGCCATAACTATGTAAGTTTAAAGAAAAAAAAAACCGAATGAACTAAAATTAAAATTAAAAAAATTAACAAAAACTAATTCAACAAAAATTTTAAATGAACAAAAATTTCTCTATACAGAAAGATATTTCTTAGATTATAAAATGATGACAAAAATATTTGATGGAAAGAATTTGTCGAAACATCTTATCGTGAGCAGAAAAGATATTTGGTTCTTTCCATTCGACATTTTTCTCTCGACGTTTTGTCTTTATATAATTATTTTTATCGAAGGATGTGACTGTTGTAGATAAAATAAAAAACAAACCGAAAAATCAAAAATGAAAGAAAATAGTAAAATACATAAAAAGATGTAACTTCGAGCCTCTTGTGGACCGGAAATTACGGCTAATTGGATGCGATTCAATTATACTGTCGCCCAGAGACAAGTTAATGAAAGCTCACTCCCAAGACTAAGAGAATACCAAGTTGCGTTTGTGTGATGCGTTTTTCGATAACTTATTGCGTTTATTATAAGCGACGATTATACTGCCATGTAAACCTTCGCCGGCTTGTTTTACTTAAGCGGACGCATGCGGCGAGTTATACGTATCTCTGTCACTTTTTTCGCTTTAAACAAATTTTGAAAAAGATTGAAGAAATACGAGATGTCATTCTATGTTCTACGAGTGAAACAAAATTCACCTGCGAGGCTCTTCAGGAAGAAACCATAAAAAGTGTAAATGAAAATTGAATGAACCGAAAAAGGAGAAAAAGAAATTCCCGGGGCAATTTGTATTTTTCTATTTATTTAATTTAAAATATTTATATAACAAAAAAAAATGAAAAAGTTACTAGTCGTGTGTGATATTGGCAATTCTTCGAGGTTACTAAAACATATCGGTTGATTTCAATTCCTTACAAACCGAGAGAAAAAAAGGGAGAAGAATCCATTGAAATAGAATTCAATGAGAAACTTTTTCTCGCATAAAAAACTGTCCATCGAATAGAAACGTGTGTTTATTCGTTGTAAGAGACTTTGATGTTCGTTTTAAAAGACTTTTGTAAGTGCTCGATAAATGTTTTTGTAAACGTGCAAAACAGATGTCAAGCGATTGAAAGTCTTCGGCCAGATGGATCGACCGTCTTCGATTTTATTTCAACTGCAATTGAATCTGTAATTGTAAAACAATAAAGAAAATTGTAATTTGTTGGTAAAAAAAAAGAAAGAAAAAGAAAGTTAAGATATCGATATATTAATCGCCCGACAACAAAAAAATCCCACAAAATTCGTTCGAGAGGAGCGTTTCAATTGAATTTCAGTGTCATCATCGACTGCGAATCAAGACAAATTGAAATTCTTTTTGCAGCGATAACAAGTTGCTCGCCGAGCGACGTTTTCTTTGGAAAATAAAGTTCCAGCTCGTTGTCGGAGCCTCTTTCACCGAACTCCTCGAACTCTCGGTCAATCGGATCTACCCCGAACTCGATTCTCCCAGTAGCTGTATCGACTTCTGTATATCAAAACTTTGCTCACAACACAAATTTTCGCGCGTGCATTTAATTTCACACCGATCCGCAATTTAATCACGCGATTCACTTTTCAAACTCGTTTTTGACTTCAAGAGTTATACAAACTCCGAGCCAAATTCAGATCGAAAATGTATACTTTTGAGCTTTCGTTATCTTGCATTTAAATTTTCATTAGCAATTTAAATTTTATTTTGCCACGATTGATGATAATTAATCATTAAAAAGTCAATCAGCGATAACGAATCAACATTTTGCATTACATTCTATCGTTTGGATTTCTTGTTTGCTTTTTTGGATGGAAAGTTTAAACGAGTGTTTGAAGATCAGTCTGGCAATTGAATCAGTATTACGCATTTATATCTAGAGGAATAAAAAAAAAAGGAATCAAAAGTCAAGTAACCATATCACGCGCAAAGAAATGATTGAAGAATGGTATAGTTGTAATTTATAAATGATAAGCGAGTGAATGAAGAACAATTGACGACGCGCGTCAGTTCGCGAGTAGACCTGCTGTCGGACTTCACAAAAATAGAATAAAAAAAGTGCATCCGTACAATAGTGACGAGAAGAGTTTTTGTTCCAAAGTGATATTCTTTTCCTTTTTTTTTTTATTTTATTTTTTGAAATTTCAGATCATTGCAGCATTTTGACAGCACTTGCGTCGGCATCGTGACTTAGAACTGAGTCCATAAGCAGTCTCGAATCGGTATACTCGATGAAAAAAGTAAAATCTAAAATGAAGTACTTTACTTTGTGCAAGCCTGTGGTTTAATTTTAATGATTTTTTTTAAACCACAAGTTCAAAGACAATATGTGCATAAAAAACATTTTTCAAACAAATTGAATGTTGTGCTTCAGTTTTTGTTTTTGATTTCTAATTTTCCGGGACTTCCGACGGTTCGATATGCAAAAACCATGTGAAATGGCTAAACTGTTTTTTTAATGCAAGTTAAACAAGTACGATTGGTTGAGAGTGAGCAACGAATTTGTGCAATCCATGGTCTTTTCGGATAAATAAAAAAACGTGTATAATTTATATTAGTCATAGTTGCGGAAAAGTACGTATTTTTCGTGTGAGAGTGCGAGTGACCTTTTACTTATTGTAATGTATAAATAAGATGAAAAATCAAAAAAGAACAAAAAAAGGACAAAAAAAAATATGAAAGGCAACAAAAATAATTTTTTTTGCAAGAAGGAATCGCGTTTTTGGGTTTGTGTCACTACAGATCATGTTTGTATATATATGAAATTATGAAAACGTTTACATACACGAACGTGTGATGTGTATATACACGCTATAATATATATACAAAATATTGAGATACATATATTTGTAAATTCTGTTATCTGAATGCATTATTGATATTTTAACCTCCTGTAATAAAAAAAATATTTAATAAAAAACGTTACCAGCCAAGCGTTCATAGTTTTTCATACTTCAACCTCTGCCGCAAAAATTTATTCTTCTAAAAGGTCAGCACACAGCAGAATTTCAAAAAAATCGATATTTAATTTTTTTACTTAAAAATTACTTTGAAGAATGGAGATTATGTGGAACACATTTGAATTTAAATGTCTTAGTCATTTACAAGATACAGCCATTTTACGAGTTGGATATATACATGCGCGTTAATCCATAGTCTCAATTTAAAATACTTTTTTCTCTAGACTAGATGGTGTGTTTTCAAATTTGTGAGCACTATTTTCTAGGTTTCCATCAACAGATTTACTTTTAATAAATTATGTTTGGATTAGATATTGAATTTATAAACCATTCATACAACATTTTTTTTAACTGATTTAGAAATAATAAAAAATATGTGAAAAATTGTAAGATAAAATTTAATAATTATAAATAATTGAAGTAAAATAAAAACAATTTTAGCTCATTACTGAAGCAATTAGAGAAACTTATTTTTCATGCTATTACTATACTGACGCCTCAATAAAACTTTTTTTCGATTATTATTATTATGAAAAAGTGGAAATTTTCATTCTGCAAAGTTTGTTTTATGTTATAAATATGCAAAACCAACTTAATGAACGCGGTAAGTAAAATTCAGTTTCATCAGCGAAAGTTGAAAAATGTTTGTTAAAAATAAAAGAAGAGCAAACAAGTTTTAAAGTCTACACACAAGATTTGAAAATTAGATATGAGAGACCGAAAATCCGCGTATTTGCAGGAACCAGTTCCGGCGACACAGAAAGAATTTGCGCTCAACGAAGAATTTCCATGCAGAATATTTGATGCACCAATAATATAATGATATCGCATCAATCAATGATGCGACGCGGATAAACGTGTCAGAGATGTAAATATAGATAACTTTTAATCGATGATTTTTATTACACCCTGATCGGAATATAATTTACATTCATCTTCTCGTCCAACATTTTTCCCCACCAGCTGCAAAGAAAATCAATTAATTGTACAACTTACTTTCCCAGCGAAAATAAATGGACTATTAGAAAGTGTAATTCAATTTCAACATGCTACACGAAAAAAAAAACGACGCTTATTTATTTGGGCTGATTTTCGGTGTTAATACTTATGCAAAAAGTCTTAAATTCTAATCTTAATAATAATAAAAAAAACTACACCGAATGCTGATAAAACTCATACATCATGTCTGTGATAACCGGACGACACATCGCAAATAAGAAAACAGTACAGTGTTGGTCTTGGCCATCGAAAAATCGGTTCTGGAGTCGGTCCAATATAATCCTCGAATTAAAGCACCATATAAAGCTGTACAATTGAAATAACGCGATTCGTCTTAATCCCGTGATTCGCCGATTAGTTTCTGGACTGAAACAAAGTTTAATCGATCAAAAAAGTGGTTAACAAGTTTTGATCAGTTGGAAGGTATTTATTTAAAAATTAAATTTCCAATTTTCAATTATTATCAATAGCGTTTATTCTTTTTTCATAAAAAAATTATTTGCCATTAATCTTCAAAGATCATTAAGTTTTGGATTTTCTATTTTAAAAAAGTAAAAATTAATGAGCAAAATTATCAAAGCAAATTGTCGGCCTTGCTGCGTTGTGAGATAAAACGATTCTTTGTAACATTCAATTTCATCCCATTTAATTAATGAATAAAATCGGTTTTGAATGTTTTTTTTATATTTTTTTAAATAGATAATCCATGGGATGCGATAATTCTTTTTATGTAACAACTGTGTAACACTTTATAACGTTTTTAATATCAAAACTAGCTTATCGATGGGTTTCAAGGCCCAATTTAAAGAAGTACCGCGACACTAATTGGTGAGCGGAATTATCGCAGCACTAATTGTGCAGATTAATTTAAAGATTGTGCGGTCTTTTTTATTTCTGCACGGCGTGCAAATTTCTCGCACGAACGTGAACACGCGGACGAGCGACGCGCTCTTTTGCTCTCGTTTTACGTGACGCATATTTTATCTTAATTGAATTGTGTGACGCAAATTTCAGAGTTTTCGAGACAGGAGGGAAATTGTTACGAAAGAATTCGCTAAAAAAATTGATTGCATAGTTTGTCAACACTGGTGAGCGTCTCGTGTCCGATAAGCATCGAGAGCGCATAATACTCATTTTATTATAAATGCACGGTGTAAACTATGTTTACGTGACTTTTAATTTTGCGTTGCCTCTAACTCGGGTTTCATTTTTTTGTTCAACAAATTTATAACCAGACGTACTAAAAATAGCAGTTTCATAATCCTTTATTTTCTAAAAAAGATTCAAACCTTACAAAAAGTTTATAGATCACTTGTTGAGGAAAAATAATGTATAAATAAAGTTACAGATAACAATAACAGTCATCCTGTTTTTGAAATTGCATATCTTGTTTAAAACTATAAACTTTTAGTCGGACGAGAATTCACTTTGAACTATTCTGTTTTAAAATTCATTAATTTCCGTCAGTTTGAAGTTATAATTTTTGATCGATAATACAAGTTGATCGAATTAATACCAAAAAAAAAGCAAACAAATTACAATTTCACTCAAACTTTTTTTAAATGAAAAAAAAAAAAAAAAAAAAAAAAAACGCAATAATAACCAGACAAAATATGTCACACTGTATTCAAGTCTTGGAAAACATGAATCCAAAACATGATTTTTGTTTAGTAAAAATGAAATGGCCCGTGACAAAAAAATTGTATGAATTTGAGTTTTTGTTTGTTCACAGTTACAAGATGCACTTTGCAAATCTCAAAACCCATCCTAAAACTTGAGTATCCAATTGTAAATGAATGANATTTTTTGCAGGGCGACGTTTTGAGAAAGGAAGTGCAGAAGAAGGAAAGAAGCAAAGGGGGTCTTAGGAGCACTGTAGCACTGGGCGACTCGAACAATCGAAAGGGGGCCACGAACGGGGCGAATAGTGGTAAAAGCTTCTGGGGGACTGATGGTTGGTTCACGAAGATCGGCAGTGTCTAACGTCATTGGCGTGTGCTCCGCGTAGACATATATACGTGCACGTGGATGGCCGTGCGTGCGCATTCGTGACGCGGATGCGGAAGGGATAAAGTTGAGAGTCGATAGGTCTAAGGTATCGGAGCGGAGCTTGCGCGTGAGCGGCGGAGAGACAGCAGGGTCGAAGCTGGGCCGGGTAGTTGGATCGCTCAATATTCATCCCTCGGCCAGAGGTGGAAGGCTACGGTGACACGTAACAGTCGACGTAGAGGACGTAACGAGAGCCTCGCAGACAACAAGAGACCACGAGCCCCGGACGTGGGACCGAAAGGACCGAGCCTTCCCTTCCTCTGTCACGTCCGAGCCGAGCGAGACTGTTCTCCTGTTGAGAATAGCGCGCGAGACCGTTTGACTTTCGACCATCCGAGACCGACAGAAGGCTCATCCAAACAATGGGGGACAAGAAGACCAGAGAGATGAGAGAACAGTATCACCTGCCGCCGCCCGAGATGACCGGCTGGGAGAGCTTTAGGACCTTCCTCTATAACTCGGAAACGGGCCAATTCCTCGGGCGCACCGGGTCCAGTTGGGGTAAGCAGCCAACCACTTATCGTGCAGTGCAATTGCGATGTCAGTGTCGAGCCCCCCGAGTGCGATCTCATTTTTGTCGTTCGTTCTTCTTTTCGTCAGTGCTCAAATGTGCCCAGCACCAATGGCTTCGTCTCATCGATTCGCTATCGCTCGAAATTCGACGCGATTCGCATTCAACCCTCAATCAATAACGCTCCAAAGGTCACAACCGTTCGTTCCGTTCGTGTGGCGCATATCCCTCCGGAATCTCATTTCGAGTTATGACCGCGATCGTTGTTTTTATTGAATTACACTGCGAGAGCAACCTGCGACCACCTGCCTTACCAACCAAGCCGTCCATCGATCCCGACCAGTTTCCCTGCCTTCGGGCCATTTTCCAATCGCCCCCGAGACTAGACCAGCCGATCCAAACCAATTTCCCTTCGCCACTTGCCCCGGTCCCCAATCGTCCCAGACGTTATCCCGGACTCTCAACAGCCACCCCTCTCACACAAGGCCAAACTTGGCCCGACACACACGGTTTCGCCCCGCGACCATCATCCATCTTGGAGACCTCCCGGAGTGTCCATCTTTCTCGCTTTCAGAGCCAAGCTCTTGTTCGCGTGATTTTCTTCTCCCTCGCCTCTTTTTTGTCTCAACTTTTTTTTTTTCTTTCGAAAGGGTGTCTTTTTGAAATCGATGACAGAACTACAATGGCGCCCTCGGCAACAGCGAACCAAAATGGGCAGGCTGGTCGCGCCTCGGTTTCACTTTCTATGGGACACCGTGAGGGTTGTGACCCCGCCGACCAAGCGACGGCTCCTGCCCCCAAACCTTTTGTTTTTCTTCCTATTGATTATCCCTATTCGTCGGAATATGGCGACTACAAGCCCATCGAGGTCTTTGCAACTCGTGCACAAAGTAGGTCATCGGTATAGGTATACGGTTGGGCATGCAAGTGGGTGCGTGTATCGTCCGTATCGCAGTTGAATGTCTGTCCGTTGCTTTTTCCCAAAATTTGCCACCCGACCCAACGAGAACCATGATGGGCCAACCCACACCCGAGAACGAAAAACGGCCGAGAGGGATCTTTCACGGTTGCGTCTAGATCGGGCAGGCTTTTCGCCCGAAGTTTGCCAGATGGATCAATAGATTGATGCCGAACATGCTTTGATACGTTATTTTAATAAGGGCATTGTTCGGGTTTGTTAAAGGGTCTTAAAGCAATTATGTAACCCGGCTAGATCGCCGATCTGTGTTCTCTTTCAACAATCCCCGCGAGATTTTCAACCGGGGAAGCAAATTGTTAACCTTCGGGGTGTATTTCCAACGGTAATTTTATCAAGCTGCTGCGAAATAACAAGTTTCTTTTTTTAAACTAACACATTTTCTCACCTCATTTTCAATTCTCCGTGCTCAAACATTGGTGTCTTAATTTAAGACGTCATTTTATTATGTAAGACTATTAGGGTTATAATTTAGGGCGACCTTTAAATGAAATTCAAAGTGGAATGAAATTCAAATCTTGTCATTTTGAGGCTCGTAGGTTTAGATGCTTTTGTCATGTTGAGACACCATTTTTGTTGTGTGTGAAGATGGATTAGGTATTTTTGATATGGTAATGGTTAAATTGGGACTCCAACTTTGGGATCAAACATTTTAGACGTCCGATAACAGCTTTGACATTGCAATCGTGAATTGGGATTCATATTAAACACGTGGTATATAAATATTACGTAACCGAGCCGAGCACTCGGATGTAATTACTCTAATTGAATGTTAAATCCAATAAGACTCGGATTAATTTGAAGTTCGGTTAAAATTCGGACCGACGTCAGCGTGATCGAACTAAGAGAGATGATTTCAAAAGCACCTGCATGAGAGATGATCGCGCTCGTAATTCGGAGACTCCTTTTTTTCTGTTGTTATTTTCAACCCCCGACGTAGTTCGATAAATATTTATGCCCGCTGTGACAGCGGCGGGCTTGGCAAAATGAAGCGTCGCATAAATTTGAATTCATCATTTCTCGTTTTCCCAATGAAACAATTCGTCCCCGATTATTTAGGCACTGGAGAAAAAAAAAAAATAAAAACAAAAACAATTTTTTATGTCGCCAAAAATCGGCCAGCTTCTTGTTGTTTTTGAATAAATTTTTCGGTCTCCTTTGATGAGACGCGTTTTAGCGGGGTTGAAATTGTTGATTGACATTTTCGAGATGTAATCGCGAGTGGTTATTTAATGTTACATGAGGGGAGGAAAGAAACGAGGTGTTTGTTTTTCACAGGCAACCATCGAAACAAATAGTTATATATTAAGAGTGCTTGTCGAAAAGGTCGGCGGCAATCGATTTTTTAAATGTTTGTGTAGTCGCGGTATTTCTGCATGCATTAGTATGGTTTGTGTGTTTTAGAGGGGACTTTTTCTTTACACCCTTTCTTCCACAGCTAATTAAAAAATAAAATTTAACTTTATATTTTTTGTAATTTTTATTAATACTTCTCGTTGTGTGTCTCCCAGGGCACTTTTTCTTTACACCTTTTCTTTACAGCTAATTAAAGAAATTGCATCTTTTTTATGTAACGTTTTTTTGCAATTCTTCTTTTACCACTGAAGATTAATCAGATCTACTCGGTATTAAAGTTTGACAGCGCACCGTACCGTAGATTTTCTGAAACTCAACTCGGGAGAAAATTCCAGTTTGAAATATTGAGACCGTAGCTTCGAGACCAGGGGCTTAATTGTTGACATGAATAAAAAAGAAAGTTTTTGAGGGTAAAATGAATGGGCGTGCAATTAGCAATTTTGAGTTGGGTGATCAATTTTGGCGCGATACAGAGTGACAATGAGCTAAATCAACCTTAGATAATGACATTTGAATGCTAACGAAAAATTATTCTCGTGAGTCGCTTGAAAATCGATTGCCACCGTTGGAGATAAGTTACGATGCCTCCCTCTAAACACGATCCGCTGGAAAACAAGTTAAGATTCGTGTAAACCACCGAGTCATTAAAGGGAAATAATTTATAACACATTGCGCGACGTGATAAATTTATTGCTTTGCTACTGAAAAAAAACGAAACAAAAACAAAAATAGACACAAAAAGAAAGAGAAATTTCCTTAACCAAAAATTATGGCCAGGTGTAATTAACGCTTTTAAGATTTCACAAACAGTAAAAGTAAATGCAAGAAAAAAGTTTGTTGCGTTGAGTTAGTTATTCCGAGTTGCGCAACAGAAACAAATCTAATAATTTTTCTTTCGTAATGAACTGCTGAAACGTTGAAACTCAAGATGTCATGCATTTTGAGCTTTGAAATTCTCTGCTCGTAATATTCTTTTAGATGAGAGTTTGCTCTCTGATTTGTTGACACGGTCACGTGATTTTTCAACGTTTTTATTCCTTTTATGATTGGCCTAAAGCTTTCGCATGAATCAAACAGGAAAATATTTTTTATTATGAAACAGCAATAAAAAAACAATTTTTTAATTCTTTTGAAATTGATGTAATGAAAAAATTGGACGTTAACGAAATTTTATTGAAAAAGTTCAGTCAAAAAAGTTTTGAGTGTGTAAACGAACGAGCCTTGATAAAAGAGGTAAATGCATCGATATATATGTATTTGAAAAATAAAAGCAAAAAAAAGTTGACTAGAAAAATATAAACAATATACTTAAACAATAGCAATTAGACGTTGTAAATGGTTTATCAGCGAAATGGAAAATCTATAAAATTAAAAAGGGTGGAAAAGAAATATAAAAGAAAAATAGATATAAGGAGCGGTTAAAGCTAAAGAAGCAGAAGGGCTTGTAAAAAAAAAGGTTAAATAAAACACTAAAAATTGTTGAAGTACGTGTGAAGCGCGTAATTGTTACAGTCAGTAAAGAGTGAAGGAAAATATTGTTACTATTTCTTTTGATTTCAAAGTTTTAATAGAAAATGGGTTTTCTGGATTATTTGTGTACAAATGTATAGTCGTGTGTTGCACACTAAAAATAAACAACTGATATTTATCCAGACCCAGCCGATCACGTCCTTATAACGATCCGTTTTTATGTCAATCGTCAGGCTATTTCGAATCAGCCGTTGTTGAAAAATATAATAACCACTAACGGCATTGTCCATATAATCCAATAATTTAACGTCGATCCCAACAACACAGTTTATACTTAAATTCAGTCATCTTGCAAAAATGCAGTTTAGAAAAATGTTGCCGCCTAATCCTTTTCGTAATCGCGGATTTAACTGTGATTGAATTATTCAACTTCTTTTTGTCAAATTGCAAAGTCAAAAGCAAAGTTGAAAAGCCGTTCAATTAATTTTCCAATTAAAAATTTGCGCCCCGCCCCAAAATTCAAGGTGGGGAATTTGTCAAACAAGTAAATTGACCTAATCCAGCTGAACATTGATTGAACTTTGATCTGAACTTTGGCTCTAAACTTTTTGACGAACACTCGCGAGCGCGAGTTCGATAAATTATTATCCAAGAACTTTTCCTCGAATTAAAATTACAATGAGTTGAAGAAAATGAACGCGAGCTGAGTTACAACGGTTTTTTGTCTTCAGTTTTCTTACAATATCATCCACGCTTGGTAGTCGTTACGTCAGTGTGTCAATATTAATTATGTCGTCAGCTGTGACACTATTAATGGCGATCCAAAAATAAAAATAAGAGACGGACGAAACGTTGGAAGGAGAATCTATCGATCTCGGGTTCAGCAGCCCAAGTCGATATCTCCAAAATCTCACAGCCAGGGGAACGGTTCTCGTCATATTTCATAAGTCCAAAATAACAGTCCAAACATTCCTCAAAATTTTATTTTCACAGACAACGAAAAAAATAACAATAAATAAATAACAAATATTCAAAATAGAATTTATGATTTTCCAGTTATAAATTTCGGTATGATACAAGACTGAATATTTCATAGAGGATTTAAAAAAATATGGCTTGACTGGATTTGAAAAAATAATGAAAAATAAAAATTGAAAATCTAATCGCGATTCGAGTCTGGAGAAGCAAAAGGCAGAGGCAAAATGCATATTACGTAACAGGGCGTGTATTGAGAAGTTGTGTGAAAGTTGAAACGAGGGAGCCGGTCGCGGGGAAGAAAGGCATCGGCGTCCGCGCAAAAAAGGGTGTTTGAATTTTGAGAGCCGAAGGTGTTTGTGTAACGAAGGGCAGGCCAATCGTAACTGGTATTTTATAAATCCATGACGTACACTATCATGACTGCAGATATTTGTGCAGTAGGGGAAGCGAGCGACGATCGATAACCCACCCTGCACAGCCGTCGTTGGGGTCGTAGCACTTTTAACAGTGGCTTAGGATTGGTTGTGTGCGTGCGGCGCTGGTGAATGTGCCATCTGTGTGTTAATGCATACCATGTCACCTGGCTTAAATCAGAACGGTGACGAGCGTCTGTTCCTCCTTCGGCGACGAAAAATTCCCGATACCCTCTCTTCTTTCAACGGATTCGCCTCGCTTTGTGTAATGCAATTGATTTGTAATTTGATTTTAGGCCGATTTGTTTATGTCATCACTTATGTAATTGCGTTTTCGATTCCCAGTCACGATCCCTTCAATTGTTTTCAAAAACTTACCCTTAATCAGCTTTCAGACCACGCAAAATAACTTTCAACCCAACCAAATAAATGTCACATATTTTTCCACAATAAAGTTTACAATAATAAGATTTGTAATTTAAAAAGACTTAAATGTATAAATATAATATTTTCTTTTACATAAATTATTCATACATTATATATATCTTGTAATATAAGATATTGTATAGATCTCATATATTATTATTATATTAATGTTAAATTTAAAATTTGAAGATTTGAATAAGACAAATCAGGGTGAGTACAATAGATAAAATCTATCTTGGCCCAGAAAATGGCGAAAATAGGGTTGAAAAATGGTTGGGGTAAAATAAATACTCAACAAAATAGTTAAACGTTTTTCGAAAATGTGGCCTCTTAACCTGTTTTTGAATTGTCATTTGTGGAATAGAGGATGATTTAACCCCTGTTTTTCCGCCATTTAATTTCGTATACTTGAATTAGTACACGTGAATTTTTTTCGAATTTTTTCGAGCATTCCGTCGTAGGGCTAAAAACTCATTCAGACTCCCCTTAATTTTTAAAAGTGACAATGAATACTTTATTAGAGGAACAAATGCAAATCGGGAACTTTACAATCAAGAGAGTGGAAAGAAATGTTTTATAAGCGATGGGAGCGAGAAATTTAACCTTTTTTCCTGCAGTCTCGGAAAGATAAATTTGTTCAGATTGTTTGATTAAAATTTTGATTCGTAGTTCGTTGCAAAAATTGGAACTTGATGAGAGAAAAAGAAATAAAAAAGAGGTTTCCGCGTGATACTCTCGCGTAATGAAAATCGCATGAGGGAATGAATAGACAGACGATTGTTCTAATCACTGAGAATAAAGTGCAATAAAGATGTTACGTGCCTTTATGAATCGCGTTTCTCGTTGATGGTATCAACGCATGATTAATTTACTTTTTTGATTTGACGTGCGTGACTATTTATGCGATCATGAATCTGCGTTTGATCTTGAAATTTAAACCTCTTCAATTGGTCATTGGAAACAAATAAAACATATTTTCATTTATATTCTTATTTTCTTCATATTTCATTAACAAAAATTAATTTAGAAAAGCAATTAAATTTGTTAATATTTCGAAACTTCTGTCAGTATTTTCAGACTCCAATTTATTGCTTGAAAATCAAAAATAAATTCAAACTAGGTTGACAGTCTGACTAAACTCAGACTAAACTTCATTTTTGGCCATTTGTTAATTTTAATTTCGATTTTTCTGTTCTCAATCGATACTTAAGCTTAAGATTAGCAAGTACGTGCTCTTCTCAGGCTCAGTGGCAAAAAAAAGGACGCGACAATTTGTCAACTGGCAATCTACTTTTTTATTCGCGGTTGCGAGCGGACGGAATCCTCCTAAGTGGAATGCCATTACCTCGATCAATTCATTTCTTTCATTCTGTTGTTCATCCTCAAAGTAAGGATATGAAGAGAAAGAAAGAAAGACAGAACGAAAAGAGAGAGCGAGAAAAACGTCGCGCACACATTCACCCAATTTCGGTAAATCGAGAATCGGGCGGAGTTTCGCCGGCTTTGATGAAACCTTTGCGCGTCGCCGAGCGCTCTCACGCACGCATTCCGATTGTAGTCTGTCGTTACGTTCGACAGCGTCTTTAATTGACGCTCCTTTTTTTTTTAATCTGTGATAAAATGTTACATCACCCAAGTCCAAGTGACAAAAGGGATGAGGAATTTCATTTTCAATTTAGAGAACAACAAAAATTGAACGCAAGAGAAACAATATAATAAAAATACAACGGTCACGATCAGATAA
The DNA here is from genome assembly GCA_025266255.1 of Trissolcus basalis. Classification (NCBI taxonomy): domain Eukaryota; kingdom Metazoa; phylum Arthropoda; class Insecta; order Hymenoptera; family Scelionidae; genus Trissolcus; species Trissolcus basalis. The sequence goes on along the minus strand of JAAMPD010000617.1, from coordinate 111,361 downwards.
AAAAAAGTTAGGCCGACAAAACATATCGACACCGCGTCTTACACGAGTTTAATTTAGGCCAATTATAGCTCGGCTCATAATTGTCCGGAGGCATTGAACGCAATCGCGAATATTGAGAGCGCCGACATGGAAACCGCGAAACAATAAGCGCAGTCCTGCCCTGTGTGTGCTTTCTACCCTCGTTTTTTTTTTATTATTATTTGCTCATTCGCGTTGTGCGTCGCTTTCAAATTTAAGCCCGTCGGGCTTCGTACGGTTTCCGTGGATTTACTTCGTTAAAAATTGAAAGCTATGGACGACGCCGTCTGCTTGCCTTTTTCAATCATTCCCCTTCAATGATGTCGATGCGACGCTGAATGATGTAAGGAAGAGGGTATTGATTCAATAAACTCCACGGTGGGAGGCGGACTTAATGCATTCAGGGAATTGACATGGCAAATTCGACGACGGAACTGTACCGTTTTTAGATTATGATTGGATCGGCCCAACTCCAATAAACAATTTTCGTTTCACTTCAGATTTAAAAAATCACAAAAAACACACACAACGGCCTTCAGTCAAAACGTGTTTACGTCTTAAATTAAGATACTTGTATTTTTAATAAATTTTTTTTTGAATTAATACACGATGTGATCTTAATTTGAGATACTTTCGTATCTTATATTAAGATTCTTTAAGTAGACGTTTGAAATATGTTTTCTAGAAAATCTTAAAAAAAGACGTTAATATCTTAATTTTACATGTTCACGACTCTTGATTTGAGATGCGAGTGCTTTTAATTAGGACATTTTGTGTCTTAAATTCAGACGTTTACATGATTAATAAAAATTTTTCTATTTTAAATTAAAATTGACAATATTTTTTATATAGACGTTTTTATTACGTTTCCTAAAAGATAAGTCTGAAATTAAGACGTCAGTATTTCAGTTTGGCACGTTTATTTGTCTCATATTAAGACACTTTTTGAAGTGTTTGAAAAGATATTTTGTATAAAAATTGGCACATAGATAAAATAAAAAAGAAGTAGGCGAAATTCATGTGCTCCAATTGGTACCATTTGGCAATCCGAATTTCTGACCGGAAGTTTATCTTCCTGGGCTCGAATGCTCGGCTTACAAAACGATCGCATGTCTCATTTTCACACAAGTGTCGTGTTATCAACATGCTCATGATGAAAACGACCCGGCTCATTAAACGAATTAAACCGTTTAGGCCGCATAATTGTTTTCACTTGGCATTGAGATCGAATCACGCCGGAAAAATATATACGTGTCAATGTACAAAATCGATGACCAAAAGAGTGAGCGAAAAAGGTTTCCCTTGGTGGCAAATTGAAACCGAATAGCCACTTCGTTTGAGCTTTATTATTTTGCCACGGCGTTATGATCCCGTGGACGAGAACCACTTCCCACGTAATCAGCCAGTGTCTTTTTATTTTTCGCGTTCCTTCTGTCATCTCATGTTTTTGGCCCGACACGCTTTATACCTGGACACAAGTCGAAAAAATAAAAATGGCGGACGGGAAACCAAGTCGCAAGATCGTCTCGAATAAATTTCCCCGTGATTGATTGTACAAAATTTTTTACAATCTTTTTCATGTACCGAAACAAACAAAAACGTTGCAACTTTTGTTCGTCCTCGTGGGAGATAAATTTGAAATCCTCGAGGGTAACGTTATTCAGTCGTCATTTTTCCTTCCTCGCTGCAGTTTTGATAGGCGATGTTCTGCAACACGTAACATGGAAGAATTTTTTTTTTGCAACCGCCCCGAAAAAAAATTTGATAAATTATCTTACGTGCGAGCTTTGGAACAGGGGTTACCAGTTTTTGGACGAGGTTTAATGCAGTTGTAAATTTGAGATTTTTTGTCTTTGACAACGATTGTTCCAACAGTTTTAATCGCGGTTTAATTGAGATTATGTTTTTTCGTGGTTTCGAGTTCGACTAAACAGAAAAAAGGGTTATTTTGTTGCGATATGTTTTGATGATCTAATATAAATTAACAATTGTTCGATGCTGATTGCGAGAATTGCATTAAAGTATCCAAACAGAGAAATAACTGGGTCAACCTCTGGTCAGAGCAATTACGATAGCAGTGACAGCAGAGAGGAGCCTGTGTACTAACGTGATTGTGATTTTATGTTACAGCGAAAATTTTGCTGTTCTACGTAATTTTCTACGCGGTATTAAGTGGTTTCTTTGGAGCAATGTTAGCCGTTTTCTACCAGACGTTAGAGCCGAATGCACCAAAATGGAAGATGGATCAGTCGCTGATCGGTAGCAATCCTGGACTTGGCTTCAGGCCTATGCCACCTGACAGCAACGTCGAAAGCACGCTGATTTGGTACCGGGCCAGTGACGAGGGCAATTATCGTGCGTGGACTGGCGAGCTTGATAAATTCCTCAAAGGTAATTGAATCATATCGAAAAAATAAACCAAAATAGAATGAAAAAAAAAAAAAAAAAAAATTAGTAAAAATGTAATACTAAAAAATATGATAACATTTTCATGTTAAGTAAAACTTCTAGTTCTACATTTGTTTCATAGAGTCAAAAAAAAAAAATTATCAACAAGTCCAAGTTTAAGACCTGCAAGTTCGAAAAGAAAAGTTTAAGAAATTCAGATACTGACATTTTGCAAAAGTAAATATTAATAAAAATTGTATGTTGAAATTTGTGTTTAATTTTGGAGACATTTTTTAAAAAGTGCAAAGATATGCAAGTCTGAATAAAAGTTAAAGTAACTGAGGCACTTGCAATTTTTTCCATTTGTTTCCATTTTCACTTGCAGAAGTGAATAGAAATGAAACTTTATGTTGAAATTTGATTCAGTTTGGAAAAAAGGAAAATTAAATTAAAAATGGAGAGGTTCTAAAATTGTTTGAAAAAAAAATTAAGAAATTGAGATACTGCAAGTGAACAAACGGAATTTAAATGAACTGCATGTGTTAAATTTGGTTTAATGATGATTAAATCTGTCTAGAGAAATTGGAGTATGATGAATTGTTTGAATTTGAATTGCAGAGTATGAAAAAGCCAGTCAAACGCCCATTGCAAGTGGCGAACGGAGGATAGTCTGCAGTTACGATCGTCGTCCCGAAGCCGGCGAGGTTTGCGATGTCCAAGTCGCTCAGTGGCGTCCTTGCACAAAAGACAACAACTATAATTATCATAAATCCTCGCCATGTATTTTCTTGAAACTTAATAAGGTACTTGTTCCTTTCTTTAACGTTTCACAATTTCAGCTTTCACTGTAAACATAATTACATAATCAACGAAGGACAATTTAGCGAAAAACAAAATTCCATTCTCTGAATTGAGAGAAAAAGCATTTCATGTTGTTATTTCATTTGTAGATATTTGGATGGAGGCCGCAATACTACAACGACACGAAAAATCTGCCCGGCAACATGCCGGACGATTTAAAAGCACACATTGTGACCAAGGCGAACAAGCCCAATGAATTGGACACCGTTTGGGTATCGTGCGAGGGCGAAAATCCCGCCGACGTGGAAAACATGGGACCCATCCAGTACATTCCACGGCGAGGTTTCCCCGGTTACTATTTCCCATTCGTTAACACGCCAGGCTACCTTAGCCCCCTTGTTGCCGTCTTTTTCGAAAAACCAAAATGTAAGTTGTACCAACAAACAACCATCCTTAATTTTAGAAATACGATAAGCTACACCTTCTTTTTAATTCAGTCAAGTTTCTTCACTTAGTTTCAATTTTTTCGGTGGGTTTCTATTTTTTTTTGTTCAGTCCTTGTTAGCGAGCACTTTGCATATCAAAGCGTTGATATTTTCTCAAGAAACCCCTTCGGTCTCACCTCCCAGTATGTATTTTCACAAGAAACAAGTACAGATTTGAACGCAATGTCATTGAAGGTTACCAGATGACCTTGACACGGGAAATGAAATTGAACCAGCATCAGTTGGACGATGAATCGATTGCATTTTTATACGGCAATGTTTTTTTCCCTGCAAGCATGGCTTCGGGTGTCGTGAGAATATAATTTTTTTTTGTTTTTGAAAAAGAAGTTTTGTACAGTTGTGAAAGTTTGATGCGTCTGGGATTGTTGCGATGTGTCACTCCTGCCTGAATTCGTGGAGACGCTTTGAACTATTTATGAAGTTGAAGCTTTAAATGATAATTCAAGATTAGAAGTGTCTCGAACTGAGTTACGCGTGTATTAATAACACAAACTTGCCGAAAAGACATCGGACGGATGAGAAACTTTTGTTCGAGTCGGCAAATTATGTTGTTTTGAATAAATTATCGAGCTCTGATGGTGACCTCAAAAGGAGGCAACGAGACGGCTGGGAAATATTTTATTTATTCATTTGTTTAACTGTTTTCCACTTTGTAGACGAGGGGTTTCTTTCTTGATCGAAGAATTTATTCTTTCATTTTTAGTTGTAAAAACGTCAATTCTGAGAGTTCAATTTATTTTTATAATATCTTTTTTATTTACAGTGGAGAAACGAAACTATAGACCGAGTTGTAGAGTGACAGTTATTGATTCGCCCTTATCCTGCTTTCAATTGAAGGAAATTCTGAGAAAAATGATCAATTACGGCACCATTCAAATACTTTCTTCATTTACCTTTGGTTGAAATTTTCATTTTCGTCGCGCAAAAATTTTCTCGAAAATTATGATGGTCCATTAATGTCCTTGAATTCTTATGAATTTCAAAACTACGTTCCGAGAGGAGAAAAAAGTTTTCAACACTTCTGAAATAATTTTAACGCTACTCTGTATGTACATCTGAAATAGTTTCAAACTCATCGCAGTTTGATGGTCTCGGAATCGCATATGATTTTCATTCATACGACATTAAACAACTCGGGTTTCACGTTCCAAGAAAAAAAAAAGTAGAACCCATTTTTTGCAGCCCGTTTAGAATTTCAAATAATTTTGCACGTTTCACTTTTTGGAACATTTTTTAATTCTGCCAAAATTGTTGTTTGCTTTGCAAACAAAATATTGATCCCTTAATGACTTTCAATTCTCATCAAACAAGCGAATACAAGATTTGAAATTTTATCGCTGAACAGATTTATGCCCCGTTTTACACCGCACAGTACTTTTTTATGTGCAAATCCTCAAAGCAGATTTGATGAAAGTTTTATGCCTCGCATCATTCAATTTTACAACAGAGAAACTACAGTTTTTTTAAAAGCGGATTAAAGTAAACATTAAACTTTATATAGTTCGGACGCATTAATTTCCATCGAATTAGTTTAATAGAAAAAACAAAAAAAAAATTCATTCAATTAAGCTCATTTTTATTTCGTTTTATTTCGCATCTTTATTTTTATTATTTTTTTTTAAACACCGTCTATCAACGTTAAATCGAGTCGTTCGTTATTTGATCGTTACGCGGCGCTGGCGAATAAGAGAGGCAGATCAATATTGCAAATGGCCAACCCTTTCAGAAAAGAAAGATTTTTTCCCCGCTAGTAATAAATGACTGGAAAAATGAACGGTCGAAGATTTACTTTGGAAATATTATAATTCTATCAAGTTCGCTGAGACTTTTACAGTTTGAGCCAAGTGTTATAAAAATGATATACTTTTTATACTCGCGCGCGTCCGCGATAATAATCTATTTTGCTGCATTATCGAGTTTGATTTATCTGCAACGAAAGGAGAGGAGGAAAAAAAAGTATAATCAATTTTTAAATTTATCCCCCAAAGATCAATCAGCACTCAGAACAATCAATTAGACAAGTAGAAATATTGAAAAATTTGACTCAATTTTATCTTCCAATTAAATATTTCTTATTAAAATATTTCTAATGGCTTTGAAGGTGGTCGTTAAAAAGAATCGTTGAGAAATTTAATTTAATTGTTTGAATGATTGAATTGAAGCACTGTTTCTTTTTAAATGGATGTCTAGGACTGATAAGATGGATGATTAAATGGAACCTTTTATTCGACAGATGGTGTATTAATCAACATCGAATGCAAGGCCTGGGCGCACAACATCATCCATGACCGAATCGAGAAGCGTGGTTCGGTGCACTTCGAGTTGATGGTAGACGCGAGCTAAGCGGCTGCTGGCATCGCTGCGACAAAAACCTTAACGCAAGCTTGGAGGATCCACGACTACCCGCCTGTCCCTATTACCGATTTCAAAACCAAAAAAGCCACACAAAAATGAAAACAAAGAAAGAGCGTCTCGCCTAATTTTTCTGTCGACTCAGTATACGCGTTTCATCCTCATTGCCATGCGTTTTCTGATCCGGCCATCATCGACGTCTTTACCTCCTGTTATACAGTTTCATTGTATTTTTCACGTTCGCGCTTTGATCGATGATCGTCGGCATCATTGTCAATACTGCCGCGTACTCGTACGTTAAAAAAAAAAATAAAATAAAAACAACCAAACCCACAAGAATTAAAAACAAAAAAAAAAGACGAAAGAAAAATAAATTCCTCGCTTCGTGCTCGAGCGACGAGACAACGAACATCAATTTGGAACCAACTTGCACTGTCACATGATATAATATTGTCCACAACGAAAGACCAGGTGATGGAAAAACGGCTCAAGTTTGGTTCGACTTGATTGGTCATCGGATGCACAAACTGCAACTTGGCACGCGGGGACACGAAGTGGGAATTGAACAAAAAAAAATCTAAGACCGGTACTGCACAAAGGGCGGTGATTTCTGAGTTTTTTCATTCGGGAACAGGAGAGTAGTCGGGTCTCCCGTGAGGCGGACAAGAAAAGAAAAGAAAATCGTTACTGAGATCAGTCAGTGACTTAATTCTCATCCCCTTTCGCGTCCCACTATCTTCCTTACGCCTTATGATTTTTGCGTTATCACTCGATACACTTTGCGACTAACAAACGCAGGCATTTTAAAAGAAAACAACGGGGATATACTCAAGAGAAGAACAAGAATTGATGGATTATGATTTCAATGAAAATAAACTGTTTCACGGAAATGAATACAAAAAGAAATGGATGAGATACAAAGTATTAGTTGACTTTACGCGTAGTTAATGAAGATACAAACAAAAAAAATCTAAAGATAAACTATAAATGCAAAAAAAGTGAAAAAAATACAAAAAAAGGTATAATAAAAAATTACTTGTCTTAGAATCGCTTGATGGATTACGTGGCAATCGGAGAACGACGATCGGCGATGGTTCTAAACGAGCTTAGATGATATTTTGGATTCTACCCAGTGAATTTTAGCGAACCAAGCGAAATGTAGATGATTGTTGGTCAGTATGGCCTGGTTGATTGAATTTTGTATGCCTTGAGACATGAAATTGTTTGTCATGGATGTTCATCGGTTCTTCAGATTCAGAAGATACGAGAGATGACAGAAAAGAAGGAAAAAAACTTCGATTAACGAAAACTTGAAACCAACTCTACGAAAAAAACATTAAAATAAATATAAAAAAAGAAAAAACCCAAAAAAAAGTATAAAATGTGATTTTCGTTTTATAATGTATAGAGAGCGATGATTTGTAACAATTTTTCTAACAAGGAGTCGTTAGGCAATTTTTACATCAGCCCTAATTGTGTAAATACTTAATGTGACGTATCAAATGTAAAAAAAAAATTACAGTCTACTTATATCCATGTTAAAAGCGCTTTTTGATTTCAAGTAAATTTTGTTCTTAGGAGTCGGTAGTTAAAGCCAGTAAGAGTTTCGGTTCCACGTGTTATACCGATATACTTAAATGTAGTGAACAAAATAAAACCAAAGTTGTTAAGCGAGATTTGCTATAAAACCCAGGTAATAGAAGAGTTTCCCTTGTTGATAGCTGTTAGGCGCGTTTGATTCAAAAACCAAAAAAATATTCCGACGAGGACAGCTGTATAATTTTAACGAATAATAAATACTTTAGGGATGTAAACTCAAATTGCTCTAGATCAGCGTGTTAGAACGTTGCCAAAATATTCCAAAAATGATCTAATAGTCGTATTTACGATACACGCAATTTACTATTTAATAATCTTAGACATTGGCCAAAGATAAATGAAAAAAAAAAAAAAAAAGAAGAAAACAATTTTTTCGAATAATCAATAGTTCCTACTGGCAGAAAAAGTAGACTAGAACTTAAAGGCAATGATTGACAAAATGGCTCAAATCCGTGACAGAGTATTTTCATGTTACCAAATACAAAATTCGAGACGGCCGTCCATACTAATTAAACAGCGATCGTTCATGGAAAGAATAATAGTTTTCGCATCGGCGTTAGAGTTAAGTGTTGTTTCGTCTCGTTGCCGAAAAGTCCGGCGAAGGTTGTCGCCGGTTTCGGCCGCGAAGTCTGTTGATAATAGTTTTAAATTCACACACCAAAGGTAAAACGAAATAAAAACCAAAAACAAAAAAAAAAAAATAGGTGAACAAACTCGAAGTAACTTGATGGGTTTAGCGATATCGATGTTTGAAGAGCCCCCCCAAAAAATGTGGACAGTTTGGTTCGACTTATGTACGATCAAAAGTATTCTTCTTCCCATGGCATGCGAGGCAAAAACCAAAAAGATACCCAGTTCACCACATCAGAAGACGAAAGAAAGCTGTAAACCTTTCGAGATCACCGGTACTTGAAGTTTGTAATCTCATTATTGTCATTATCGATTGCGTTTGTGATTTTTGAATTTTGCGTTACGAAAATTTTGTAGTTTAGTTGTCACCCACATGAACAAAACACACACGTTCACGCAAGAAAAAAACAGAAAACAAACAATGCAGAACAAACAATGCAGAAATTAAAAATATATACAAAAACAACATTGGCTCGAAAAATGACAGACACTTACACAGACGCATACAAACGCAGAGTCGTGTAGAGGAATACGTACTTAGAAATGTTTATAGTGCTTCGTCGCAAGAACGTGAGAGAGCGAAAGTATGCGAGTGCATTTGAGTGCGAACGAGATGAGTTAATTGACCAGACACCCCGTAACTCTGCACGTTCGGGTGTCATGAAGCATCAAGCCGTATATCTATATATATAATATATATTTATTTATTTGCTATTTATTGATCGACATCGATACAAATTATTTCTGGGCCACGCCCGGACCCGTGTTACTCTTACTTAGAATATTACGAAATAAAAATACAAGAAAAGAGAATAAAAAAAAAATTAAGAGGAAGAAACAAAAATACAAGTTACTCTAAAGCTAACAAAACCAGAGATCAGTGAATTATGAATTAAACTTATGAGAAATTCAATGAAAAAAAGGAAAAACCAAAAAAAGTAAAAAAATAACAGAATCGTACCCCCTGACAGCGGAACGAGAAAGCATTATGGCGTAACGTACTTGATTAGTATTATTAGCGCATCCTGCAGTAAATGATCCATACCTATATTCATTAATCTAAGATAAGTTGTTTCTAATAATGAACATATAATGTTGTTGAAGTATGATGCGAGTGTGCTGTCTGCGTGTGTGAGCAAATGTGTTATGACCAAGAGATACTGTTCAAAAGAAGCGAGAGAGGACAAAAAAACCAAACCGCCATAACAAGCACCGTTCACATTTTTTCGCTTCGCTAATGCTCGATTGCCACTTCCGTATGTTGTTTGACACTTTTGGATAACATGCTCACCGGACCCCCGTCCGGGCGTCTGAAAATTTTCCGCCAAGATCAAGAACATCTTCGAAATTTTTCAAACACCCGAACGGCGAGTGTGTGGAAAACATTAAAAGCAAAGAAACAAAAAAAATACCAAATCGAACAAAAAATAACGAGAAGTATATAAGGAACACTCATGATTTTCGCTTGCGCGACTACGAACCTTTGGTTTATTCGCTTGTGATGGTATCTCCTTGCTAAGCACTGTGTGTGACTGTGTATTCGCATGCGGAATGCAACTGATTGTGCATTACACGCTGGTGTTCGAGAATAAACAAATGAAATAATTAATAATTACCAGAAAGAAAAACAAAATGACAAAAAAAAATATAAATAAATAAAACATTTCTTGCACGATATATCGTTATTCGTTAGATGATAATGTACAAGCCTTCGGCTTTTCTTTGGGAGTAAGAACAACCATGAAGTAAATCGAACAATAAAAATGCTACTCTGATCTGAGAGATGTTTATAGTGCTTTCCCAATATCACTAGTCTCGTAATAACTATAACAGTTGCAGCAATCAAGGAGGTGAGAACGTGAACATGCTGAGTATGAAACTAACCTGTAAATCTGTCACACAGATCGGTCACACTGATGAGGTCACACAGATCAGTCCCACTGACTTTGTTATGCAGATCGGTCACACTGACTCAGTCACACTGACCGATCACACTAACTCAGCTAAATGGATTGATCACAATGACTCAGTCACACAGATCGGTCCCACGGACTTTCTGAAAAATATCGATTTAGATGAGAGTTGTTTTTGATCACGGTTGGGATGAGATTTGCAGGTTAACTTTTGTCGCGTAACTAAGACTCTGACAGAAAAGAAAAATGACAGGCAATTTCGTGTGGCTATACAACTTCTTGGACTTTAATTATATCGTTGTTAAAAAACCATCAATCATGTCACGCGTTGTTGCTACCAATGAAGATATCACCAACCTTCTTCCAAGTTCAATGGGGTTGACGTAAAAAGCAAATTCAAGCCATTCATTGAAACTTGCACTGCCAACGGAAAAATGTTACTTTTTTTCCACTGACAGTGGGAGTTGAAAGAATCTGCTTCTAATCATGTTTTTCTTTTCTTTTTGATTCGCGCTTATTAATAAGATTGTATATTGTCGAGATAAGAAAACGTGTAATTTTCGTAGTCGGATTTGCTCTAGTCGTGGCTTTTTTGTTTCGACGTGGAAAACTTTACAGAGTAAAATAAAAGAACAATTAAAAAAAAAAGAAAACAAATATCGTGAAATATTGTGGTATCAAATAGCACAGATTAGGTGACATGAGAACATTTCCTTATAGGTTTTTCCTCCTACTTTGTTAATACGTATTTTTAGACGACCCAGTACATGAAGAAGAATTCGATTTTTTGAGGGCGTTTTATTTTGAATGGGTTCCGTGATGCTCGCTTTGGTTTCCTTCGCTGTACTCCCTTTCACGCAAACGTAGAACTCTATAGACAGAAGTAAATGTTAGCCAATCGATACGGGAGGTGATGTAATCGTCTCTATGATAGCGGACGTAGCAAAATTAAGTTACCCGGTTTTTTTGCAGAAAATTCATGATTTTTGTCGCAGTCCTTTTAGCGCGATGTTGCACGAGTTTCTCGCAGACATAGGCTCACCCATTTTTTATACATAATGAATTATAGTGGTATTTTAATCGATTATAAATTCAATACTTTTATAATATTAAGTGACGTAATACATTTTTTCAAATAAAAAAGCTTCAAGAGTAATCTGAATATGATATATATAATATCTAAATCATCTTATTTTATTGGTTTTGTAAATTGTATTCATTGTAATACCAACAACTCAATAATTCAAGCAAACAAAATGTTGAACGAAATATGTATATTCATACAAATAAATAAAATTGAATTATAACAAAATGTAACGAGATAGAGTGATGATTGATTTTTTTTTCTGTATTTTTTGTGCCCTGCGTTCGAAACATGCAACCATGCATTTCATTTCTGATCAAATAATTTCTTGCACAAATAAATACACGGGTTAAAAATTGCATTCTTTTTCAAGTACTGGGTCTGAACGTGTGTAGATTATTTTTCAAATTTTCATATAAATGTTTATATGGAAGTTTGTTTACATTTCAGAAAAAAATTATACCAGGGAAAATAAATTTAATTTATTAAGTAAAAGAGTGTCCTGATTAAATAATTGAATTACAACTACAAACACTTCAAATTAATATTATATTTTACAGAAGTTGAATTACTTAGGGAACATCTTTTGAAATAATTTGTTGATTCATTTCATAATAAAATTATTTGAAAAGTACGATATAATTGGCATAAAAGAAATAATAAATAGTTTGTCTAATATAATCTAGGAGTGTAGGTCAAGAGAGCTACGACCATTTTCCTCAAAACTTCTCTCCAGGTTTCAATAATTCAATCTTTTCAGCGTGGTTTGGCACATGAAATATATTCTCCAGTATATTCTTTTCTTTGGATGTTCATGCATTACATTCGTTCATTTGCGACATGAAACAACGTTTCTTCTAAAACTGCTGATGTAAATCTTCTATTAGAGAGAAAAGAGCAGCGACAGCGGATGCAGGATGAGATTTTCAATTAAGTTTGATACGTTCATTTACAATTTGATTTTTCTTTATTATTTTTTTTGTTGAACGTTTAGTAGGTCAATCGTAAAACTTTATTATTTTTTAATACAAAACTTTAATTCAACAATGAAAGTTCATGAATAATTTTATTGTAAATCGTACAGAAAGCTCTTGTACTTGAATTCACCTATGATGTTTTATGTAAGATCTAATATTCATGAAACTTTTGAGCTGAAAGTTGCATAATTTTTTTACACGCGAATTTCAATATAAACTACCGAATAGCAATTTTGCATTGGTAACGAATTTTTAATCGATCCTTCAACTTTATCGCGTGTTTATTATTATATCTAATATTACTTTCGAAACAATTTTTAAATTATCGTTTCGATTATATTTTTAAATAAATAAATAAATATTTTCATGTATTTATTTGTTTATAAACAAGTGATTTATTAAAAGTGATTTTATAATAAAGAAGTGTAAAAAAATTGCAAACAAACTGAAGGATGCAGTTTGTAGTTGTGTAATTTCTCATGTTTGCTAGAACTTTTGTTATTAAATAATAACTGACATACATTTTGATCCGTTCGTTAGGTTGTCACGTTTGCAAGTGACCTACCTTTGAATGTATTGATCGTAATGTTGATAAAGCAGTGCACGTTTTTAGAAGTCTGACTTATTAGATACAAATTGACAAAAGTTTTCACTTTTACCTTTAAACGATAAAATTTAATGTTAAAAAAAATTAATTTGACTTTTTTGATACAAAATTATTATTAATGTTCAGTCATCAGATTTTGTGACAGTTTAATATTTAAAGGAAATTTTGAAAATTCTGTCGATTTCAATGTTTAATAATAAACTATTAACAATTTTCACTTTCACGATTATTATCATTTTTTAAATTTAATCATTTTATACTATATATTTTTGTGAAAGAATGAGACAAAGTTATAATCAGTCAAATCTCATGGGTGTAGTATGCAAGTAGTGTACTCAATGAGAGGTCAAGCCTTATCAAGGGATAAGACTTAATAAAAGAAAAAGTGTACAATTAGATGAACATTAATAAATAAATGTTATAATATTAAAATGTAATAAATTAAATAATATTTCATAATAAAAATGTAAAAAAACAATATAAAAACTGCTACTAGGTAAGTAAATTAGAAACATGGAGGAATTCAACGGATATCAGTTTTGGGATGAAAACAACTGGATTAAGGGAAGGTAAAAAAACACCCCTAATGAAATACAGTAATAAAGTTGAATTTATTGTTCACAATTAATTATGAATGAATAATTGCAATCAATTAAATAAATACATCTTATACTGAAATTGACGTAAACAGTCTTATTACGACGCTCGCGTTGTTGCGATGTAGCATTTTTTTTCTCGAAAATGTATAACATGATTTGAATGTGTAAACGAAACACAGAATCAGTCAACCTATTCATTAAGGTACAATATAATTTTTTGCCAACAGCTAGTAATTGCTTTTGAAATATCGGTCTCTCGTTCGTCGCGCTAATTATCATTTTGCTCTCTACTCTACAGATCATTTACATAAAGTTCATCGCTTATTTGTGTTTAACAATGAATACGCCCTAATTTTGATAAAAGTAGGAATAATATGAATCACTTTACGTGCTACTTAACTATATACACTAATATTCATCTTTTTTTTTTTCTTTCGAATCATAGTTTTGCGTAGAAGATAACTAAACAAAGTCAAACTCAGTTGGCAGTGATCATACGGAATTTCGTTAAAGATCATCAAAACTTGTCTTTGACAAAGCTTATCAGATAAGTCGCAAAGCATATTATGCTTGTCGTTGTAAAAATGCACTTTTTTGTATTTCAAGCACGATGCAATTTTTGTTCAATTGAATACAGTGCAGAGCTGCGTATTTTTACTTGAAATAAAACGAGACAGCTTTACATGTTCATTATTAGACATTACAGTGATATAAAATGTGAATTCACATATTTATCGTACACATAGTTTCTTTCACAATTGCGTATATGATATTTTCTTTATAATTTATATCATTATATCTTTAATTTAGTATTTTCATATAAATTCGAAATTCAAGTACGATATATTCCCTGTTAGACATTCAGAATTCGAAACAAAACGTTCACGTTTACGTTTAATTGTCTTATGTAATATTTATATATGTGATTTTCATTATGAATCAAAAAATTGTATTTTTATTTGTTTCGAGTCCAAAAGATTTTTGTTTTATAATTAGATCCCATGGATTGATCCATTTTAAATTGAAGTTTATTTTTGTTTCAATAAGAGATATTGCTTTTATTTCAAGTGGAAAAAAATTCAGCTCCGATATATGATAAGGATAATTGTTTATAAATCGAGAGGATATATATTTGTAAATGTGTAGAATGGCCCCGTGGCTTGTGATTTTTTTTAAAGTCATTTATGCTTTTCTGCTTATGCATGCTTTTGTCACAAAGATAACAAGTAGATAACAAAATGGCGAATTAGATCGAATTCGCCATTGCGAAACAAAGAACTATCTCAAAAACGTCTTTACACCGATGGAATAAACCTAAGAGTTTCATTTTAATACGGCTTCTTGTCTTTTATCCTGGAACATTTATCCTCGCCCTTGGAATTAATCCAAGCCAAGGATGTGAGCTCGGGTCACCAAGCTTCCGTGTATCGAACATCGAATTCTACCTTGGCAGACAAACTTTTCTTCAGTGATTCAAACGTCTGAGCCGACAACTTTGTGCTATTTAGATTCAACTTTCTTAGGCTCGTCATTGCTGGAAAATGTAAAAAATGTTTCTTCAATCACTCACAAAGACATATTTGAGAAACAGTCATGAATTAATCATGAAATAGTTTAGAAATAGCGCATTTCATTTCAAATCTAAAATAATTGCAAAATGTTGCTTTATGGTTTGTTGATTTTATGTTTTTAATTAAAACTTGTATTTCAATTATATAAACTTACAGGCAAGTGTGGAAATGCCTTTATCAGAGACAGGCGTTTCACACAGATTGAGGACTTGTAACTTTTGCAAGTGTTCGCTGATCATTTGCAATCCGGTGTCGCCGAACTGAGTCGCCCAAAGGTTCAAGTACCTAAGAGCGGGCAATTTAATGAGTTGTTCGGCGCAGGCAGACGTTACAGAAGTGAACGCTAAACTCAGAAACTCCAAGTTGCCAAGGGCCCCTCCTCCCAGCAAGAGAGCAACGTCCGCGTCGGTCGCACGCACCGGCAGGGTTAATTTTTTTGGTCCTCCCTTTTGTTGCTGCAAGAGTGACAGATAAAGTCAGAAAAGAAAAGTACATTATAGATATTGAACGAAAAAAATTATATCAGACAGAAAGTAAAAAAAATTCATCCATCATAAGGTCAACCCCTGGCCCCTAGATACACGAAATCATTGAGACCCCTTTCTTGAAAACTCTCAGCGGATTACTTTTTTTACAAGATTATCTCAAGATGACGTCACGATTGAGAGCGACACACGACTTCATTCCGCGAAGACGGTGGTGCGAATAAAAAAATGCGCGTGACGTCATTAGAGGATAATCCTCAGGGATGGCTCTCATTCCGGTCATATGAGCAACTAATGAAACTTTGGTTTCAACATTTTTTTTCAAACTCATAAAACCAAGACTTTTTATTAGAAAAACAAAATTATTAGCTAATCTATAAGTATAATTAAAAATAATCGTATATAATTACATATATAACTATTCTGTTATTTTTACTGTACATAAATTTGACAGAACATTTATGTGTCTGTAAATGGTACATATCATATATATATATGTACCTTTTATGGGATCACAATACGTATTCATACATAAAATTTTACTTAAACAATACATACTATGGATATATATTCAACTATACGTTTTATATAATCACATACATTATGTACTTATGATGAAACTGATCGTCAAAAAAATTCAATTTAAGAGGATTTTCATTTTGGTATTGAAAAGTTGACGTTTCATAATGAATCGAGGCTCACCAGCTCTTGCAAATTCTTCTGCCTTTGGCAGAGCGCGGCGTATCGATCTTTGCCAGACGCGGTTGATTGCAAAGCGGAAACCACCTGCAGCCGGTCCTCCTCTTTAGGAAGGAGCCGCCATTCCAGCATCAGACAAAGAGCATCCTGTGCTGCCTCGCACCCTCGTACCGCCAGCAGGGTGCAAGCTCCGCCGGCCTGTTTCATCAGTGACGAGATGAACCTCTTGCGACGACAGCAACAGCCTAGCAACGTCGTCAGCTGCAAACACACACACAAAATTTGATTGTTCCGTTTCACCACCGATGACGTGCGGTTTATTTCTTTTTTGTTTCGATATTTCAACGCTGAGTCGATGGTTAAAATTAGAGCTCGAGAGTCTTGTCTGATGGTTTTATTGAACGCTCTGGTCTGAGCTGTTTTTTTTTCTTTTTCAAGATTTAAAATCAAGTGCAGACAAGAAAAATTGCGATTGGCATTTATTTAAGAATAATTGAATAATATGTGCAAAAGAAATTCTTAATGAGGAAATCATCATTGTAATTAGTCTGTTGATTGCTTTTTATTTCCAATTTGGTATTTCTGTGTTTTTATTTATTTTGGTGTCGGTTTTACCAGATTGATCATTTCAATTATGATGCGCATGAAATTTACAAACAAATAATCAGAAATAAAGCGAAGATGATTTTGCAAAAGTCAAATCGAATGGGACAGATGTGTCGAACAATCGCGCGCAAACGCCCGACATGGAAAATCGCGCGATACATTATTCCACGGAATACGTGATTTCGGTTCGTGTAAATATTGAAAGACTCCACAAATACGCGCGCGGCTTGGAAAATAGAACCGGGCTGGTCTAGACTGACGCGGAAGTACTTGCCAATCTTACATTCTTATCGCTCTTCTAATATCAATGTTGAGATTTTAATGAACTCAAATAAACTTTAAAATCAGACAGAAGTAAACTCAAAAAATTTCCGAACAATCTGTCTATTTTTCAATCTAAAATTTGATTTTTTTTCGGTCTTCTCTACGGACTACAGCTAAAATTTCGTGCAATCTAAATAAATTCCGCGATAAATATCAGGGTAACCTGATTCTCGTAACAAATTGCACCAAAACTAAGCGTGATCTACAGTTTGGCTTAATCCGAGTTTAAAATTCATGACGAAATTTGTAATTTTATTTCTGTCCGTCCGAGTTGTCCAGTCAGTGCAATTTTTCTTGCTTCTTATTTTTTTTTTTATTTTTTATTTTTACCATTTCGCCAAATAGTTCTCCGTCATCGGGACAAGTTTTGCTGGAAGGCGCCGCGATGTGGATCCAGCCATGTCGCGGTTCTCGAACGGGTAACAAAACTTTGTGCACGATGCATCGTGGATCGAGCGCCAGGTTTCTCATCACGCAGAGCAACACTGTTTTTTGAACCTCCTTATCTGCCAATGCATTTTCCGGGAATGGCACCGGCTGTAACAGAGCCCCGAGTCCAGGCCTCCAGTCGGTATACTCCGAGCTGAAAATAAATGTTCAATTAAAAGCAACTCGACAGCAAAAAAGTTCAGCATTATGAAAAGTGTTGAAATTTCCCGCGGGACAAACAGTTTGAAATTGAAACGATCTTGCGTAACACAAGTTTTTTTTTCGTTCTGCGATTGAAAATTTAGTTTGATGTTGAAAGTTGAGATGAACTGCTGACAATGTTGGATGTGAACGTACATAAAAGAATAAAATAAACATAGTTTAGTGGAAAAGTTGTTTTTTGTACGTAAGAAAAATTGTGCATAAATTTTTTCGTTCGTTATACATAAAATAACACTCACGCGACATTTAAAACGTGGAGGTAACACTGCAACGGTGGCAAAGTCTCGATGGAGCTGACGTCGGTCTTAAGGCAAGTGACTACTTCAAACCTGCAAAAACAACATCAGTTATACTTTCAGAAAAAGCAACTCGCTAAGCAAACGCGAGATAACGTTTTTATTCCGAGTATCAAAACAGTTGTGAAAAATTTTTCTCGCCGTTTCATGACGTTATCAAAACTCGCAAACTCAATTCATTTTGCTACGTTTTCATGTCTCGTTTTGTTTTAGGGCCATTTGTTTAAGCGTGACTGAGCGTGTGATCAGACTGATACTGACGAAAAAAAAATAAAGAACAAAAAATTCAAAAGATCTGGTTCTTGACGAATATTTATTGGCGATCAAACTTTTAATGCACTTGAAGATTTAAAGTATATTGGATGGAATAAAAAAGAGGAAGGTTGGAGATAAAAATCGATTACAAGTCAGATCATTGAATTTGCAATAATTCACAGAACAATAAGTCGTGATGATAAAAAAGAACGTGAGACGCAAAATTGCCCGGAGCTGAAACGCAAAAACGTCCAGGGGAAAATATTTCTCCGTCAGAATGAGATGATAATTAATGGAAGAAAGCATGAAAAACTGTTTCGCCCGAAAAATGTTTCTTTTGTCAATCTAATGCTTTTGCTGTGACAAAAAAGATTGCTAAATTATAGCAGTTGAAAAAAAGGGTGGTAATTAGGGGGTGCAAATGATTGTTAAATGTTATCGCGAGGTAGATTACGTTTTTATTAATTCACCGAAATTGAGTCAACCTTTTTTAGCATTTGCGTTTGTGCATTTTGCTTGTTTACATGGCAAATTGAATGTCAAATGAGAAATAAACTTGCAATTAAAAATGTAACCTTCTTTTTTTAAATTCAGATTTTAATGATCACCAGTACAAAGATAAATTGAGAATTTTTCCAACTGATTTACATCAATAGAACGGAGTCAATCAAATTGGGCCACTGGTGACTCAATTAATCTTTAACATTTTAAATTAAAATGTCGAATAAAAAATTTTCTCCCAAACAATCAACTTTGATTTTAATTATATACTATAAATAAATGATTCAAATTGTGACACTTTTTGCAGACCTGTTAATATATGTTCTAGAAGATTTATGACAATAAGAAATTATTGTCTTGATTTAAGACATTTGAGGTGGGGCATGCAATACAGACGAAAAAGCGTTTTCGATTATTAATTAATTATAGTAGTTCCAACATTTTATAACTAATTCTGTTATAAGTTGTTAATATCTGTCTAATTAATATCCCAATATCACTTTTGGCAAAGTATGAAGAAGTTTCACAAACTTGAATTCCAGATATTTGATTGCAAACTATTGTAAAAACGTATATCTGGTATATCTATATACAACTTTACCCAATTTCCAAATTAAATATTTTAGTTTAACGATAGTCAATTTTAACACAATTTTGACGTGTTTGTTTTACTGAATTACAAAATTTTAAAAAATGAGACTGTTTTACAAAATTTTATATACCATCTTAAGGTTGTACATGCAACTTTATAAAATAACTAGAGATTTGTTTAATTTTCAATTATAATTTTACTAATACAAACGCGTCTATAGTCAAATTTATGAGAACATCGATCTCCATTAATTTATAAACTGGAAAAAAATGTTATGTAAAGGTACAATTAAATATTGACACATAAAAATATACATGGTTCAATAATAAACAAAAATTCTGACTTTCCAGATAAAAGGTATTTGAAACCTGCAAAATTGCATAAATTAATTTTAAAAGTGGAATTGATTAATTAGAAAGATATTAACAAGTTATTTCAGAATTATATTAAAATTAAATTAAATTAAAAAAACAATATATATATATTAAAAAGTAACTTCCAAAGTTACCTATGGAATATTGCAGCTAAGCAAATGGAAACCAGATTAGGTAGCACTCGGGGGTGCGGACAGTCGCTTCCAGGGCCATGAATTGAGGCGACGTATTCCCTGATGGCCTGTTCACCATCGTCGTTCTCATAAAGCGCAGCTATAAAAACCTGCAGGAGTCTTCTCATGTCGGGTGACTTGCCAAAGTCAACGGTGTGTTTCAGACAGCGAGTTATTGCCGGACTGTGGGCCATCACTAGAGGGGACCTGGGGTGTTTCTGGGCCAGCTTGGCCAGCACCCGAGCGAGAGCTTGCGGTGGGGCAGCTTTTTCCAGGAGCGGCGCTGCCACAGCCAGCACGGCCTCCGCCCAGGTACGGTGCTCCAAATCCGATTTCTCGTTATCCTTTTCTGACGATGAGTTTTCTTCAAGTAATTTTGCAACGGCCTCCAGGGGCGCTCCTGTCACTCGCTCATCCTGCAGAGGCGTCCACAATGCGAAGTCTACCAGCGACTTTAGTTCCCGCAAAATCACGTCTTCCTTGGCAGTTGATGATATCGTTTGTTGATATTTATACATACTTTTCTGTAAAATCAATGAAAAAAATCTCAAATTTGTTGAACGAAAGAAGTTTGTTTATTTTTTTACAAATTATGTACAAATGTTGATATGCATTTAGTACATGTTGGCATACATAAAAGCAAAAACTGAATAGTAAAACTAAAAATGAAAAAAAAAGAAGAAAAATACGAAACGGAAAATTTTGCCAAGTATCGAGGTTTATGAATAATTTAAAGGGGGATCGATTTATGTACCGAGTCAATGAGTCTTAGAGGATTTGTAACTTTCGAGCTTTCAAGTTTGGATTATGCTAATGTGAAATAAAAATACAAACAGAAAACCCGGGGGGTGAAAGTTGGCCAAATTTTCTAAAGTTGATACATTAAACTTCGTGACAAACTTGAGAATTTTTGAATAATCTTAATCCGCGCGTTCGGGGGTTAGCGTTTTTGTTTTAAAAAATGACGTGGAAATTAGTTAAAAAGGTTTCCATTATCTGAATTCGCCAATTACTTAAAAAGCCACCGAAGGAACGTCAAAAGGTATAATCCTTTTTAAACTAATTTAATTACCCGCAATTACTTAGCGAAAACCTGAACTTCATTTTTTCTTCGCTAATACAATTAGCGCGGTAAGAATAAATTTTTAATTTAACAAAAACGTAATATTTCATTGGTATTGAAGATTACCGGCTTGGAGTGAAAAAAACGTTATTACGATGTTTCAAATTGAAAAGGCGAGAGGAGAAATTTGTTTCTTCTCTCTCGTGTTGATAATAAAAATGACGATAAAAAGGTGTGTGCGGTTGATGGTCAGTTGCGAATTCGGCCACGTGCACATGCTCAGGACGAACGCGTTTTATTTAACCATCTATTTTTGCACGCAGGGTGAGAAAAAAATATTAAATAAAACATGTTGAATTGATCTAAAAATAGAGACGGCACCAGCGGGCGCTAATTACGCTCGCATTGAATACACCGAAATACTAATTGCCAGACCGCACCGAATATAGGAACTAGAAAATCAACGGGGACGTAATTTTAGCTCCTCTGCTAATTCGCTGTAATTTAATTAAACAAATTTTAACCGGGAAACATTAGAATAACTCGATTCCACTTACATGTACAGAACCCAACATTTGTGTAAATTGTATGCATTTTTTTAATTTATATGATTTTACGTAATTGTAATAAAGAATCAAAATTTAATTTCTTCCAAGAGGGTTGACGTTTTACCTTCCATAAGATTGAGTGATACCACTGATCCCTCGTGTAAGCGTTACAGGCTTGCAGTAGTAGAGAGCCAACTGGTAATACAATTCTCAGATAGTATTTGTACGTTGGGTCCCACCTCGCAACAGCATAAACTTCCGTCATACTGCTGTACGGTACAGGTTGTTGCAAAAATCCAGTTAACTGAAATCAAAATTTTGTATAATTTTAAATCGTCTCATTTTTTGGAATTAAATATTTTTTTAATTGAAAAATTATACATTAAAAAAACAGAAACATTTTTTTGACTCGTTTCTTGAACAGAAAATGGACATTCTTTTGGGGGAAAATTGTGAAAGAACTATTAAATTTGTGATGAATTTTTCAGAATGTTTAAACATTTGTTGAAAGTAGTCGTCGAATTTCATTTTGTACCAAATTGAAAGAAGCGAAAGTTGTTTCGAGACAAAACGGTGTTCGTTTTGACACGAAATATTTTTTTCTTATGAACGATTTCCCTAATCTGGCTTAAAAATAAACACAAAAAATAAAGAAACGCAGCATGAAAAAGCATAAAGTATACAAAATGTTCGCTTGTAAATGCAAATTATAGATCGTTCCACTGCGTCACATTCGCCAAGCGAAAGCTTGGCCCACAAATTGAGTGCTTTACGATACGCTCGCGTGACTCAAATTGTCAGCGCAACCTGCCAACTCGCGCATTGTTATCACTATAGCTTGGTGTATAATGTGGTTCGCGCATTTTCCAAGCGGTCAAAGTTCCAGAAGATGACGTACCGAGGAACCTATTTAGATCATATCGACGAAAAAAAAAGAAAGAAAAAAAGCCCAACTCATTATAAAATTGTGTCCAAACTGAAGTGCATAAAATAGCGATGCAGAAATGGACACACGATATCGATCGTAATTTAGACTTTTGTTCAGACTTTTTTGCGTCACTTTACACTCAAGGAGGAAAAGTGATTAATGCAATATCTTAATAGACTAACACATTTTTTTGCAAATCATTCGATTATTTTACACGATGGCGTAGTCGGTCGTATCAAAACAGTTTTCTTATAGCGACAAATGTGATAAGACAATTTTTTTTCGTTCGATTAATTAGAAACACACAGGGAAAAGTAGCAAGCGTGGCATAATTATCAGAAAAATGCTAAGTATTAAAAAAAATAGAATAAAAACACTGCAAATGGCGTATGTGTTTTTGCATCGAAAAAAGTACAACATTTCTTCGCATTTCATTTTTGATGATGAATTAGCAAGAAAAACGATGTCCGCGATGATGATTCTTAAATGCGTCACTGAATATTTAAAGAGTCATCAAATATGAGATGCGTCCACATAATCGGGAGAGACACAAAAAAGTTTGTTTTTTTTTTTTTTTTTTTTCAATCGCATCGTTTAACTAATTAACCGATGAGATAATAAGCGAGCTTGACTCGCAATTTATAATCGTTTACCAACTTAAACGTGCAATTATTGATTTTTAGTGGGAAATAATAAAAGATACACGCAGCAAGGAAAAACGTGCCAGTTGTGTGTTTTTTTTGTACATATTTCATAAACGTGAAATCAATCAAACAAAATTTACGCTTCGAAAGGATTGTTAATGAAAAAGTGTATAATTTAAAAAAAACAAAAAAATTAACACACATACACACACAATTGCTAACGGAAAGTTTTTGAATCAAAGTAAAAAATCTGATATTCATGTTTTTCGTCTATCTCTGCGTTGTTCGAAACTTTTTCTTTTCACCGCGGAGCAACGTGCAACAAATTATTTTTAAATAGACCGCTTTATTCTATAAATAATACAATCGTAACCGAAAGTCTTCGAGGCAAATTTCACTTATAAAAATGATAATAACTCAAGCGCCTTTCGAGATCGATCCGTCACGTCTAATTAAAGTAGACCGATATTTAAAATTGATAGCGCACAATCAGATTTCGTGAGAAAAAATAAAATAAATGAAAAAAAAAGAGTCCATTCGACTGCGCTATTACGTATCCTACATTTTCATTGACGACAAATCTGTTCATGACCTACAACAACGTGTGCCGGATTGCAACCCTCGGACACCCGAGGTTGGGAGATGCAAAAATCCGCGTCCAACTTTTGTTTCTTCGCGTGCAAACATCTCCTAATGTTATTTTTGTAAAAATTTTCATCCCAATCACATTTGGCAGCGACAAATTTCGTCGCTGTGAGAAAAAAAGGGAACGAATTTCAGGAAGTTGAGGATGAAATTTGATTACTTTCGAGAAAACGTCGAATTTGAATGGCAGACCTAGATTTACCCCCTCCACACTTGAACTTAATAAAACGATCGGGGCTGAAAAGGTGTATTGGCGTTGGCGAATTCGCGGAGAATAATGCGTCCCAATTCATAAATGCAAGGAGGTTGAACACATTTTGCCACAGCGCTGCGGGTTTGCATGTGTGTCGCGAGATCGTCACGTTTGCACGTGCACGTAGCCAGTAGAACACAAACGTGGCCGTTGCTTACGTATGGAGGAGAGGCGAATGACGTCAGAAACGAATCTAGGCCGAGGGTTGAACGACTATCGTGCCGAGAACCGGGGCAAATCTAGGACACAGCATCCCTTGAATGAACGCGAACCCGATGCGCCGAGCCTGCAAACAACATGCTCACTCATGACGCTTCATTGCCTGCTTTTTGCCGGTTGCAACATTTTGCAAAATATTTTCTAATTTTTCAACTCGAAATCTCGAAATTATCTTTTCTTATCATTCAACTCTAAATGAATAATTATATTTATTTAATATTCCAACGTGCTCATTTCGTTCTTTGTCATAAAGTACAAAATGTTGCAAAACTGCACAATATTTGAAAATCTCATTTTTTTCATACTTCCATTTAAATGGAAGTTACAACTTGTTTTTACTTATAGATTGTATCTTTTTTGTTGATATTTTTTAAACTTGATGAATATTCGTCGTGAAAAATATAAAATTAAAGTTCGTGTTCAATTTTATAATCAAGAGGAATTTAATCACAGGAATTTTTTTTTTGAATTAGTTGATAATTTTAATTGAGATGTAGAATTAAAATGTAATGAGAGTGTGGAAGATTTTTCTTCGGTTTTAATGAAGAAACAAAAGGAATACTGAGAGATGGAAGTTTATATGATCATTGAGTTGTAATTGTCTAAGGATTGAATAATTTATTATATAATGGAGATTGTGTAAGTACACGCGTCATAGTGTATGCATCGTCTATTAATTCATTAAATTCTAAATTGATTCATTGTCTCTCGAAACACTGGACACAGTGGTGCATTATAATTTAATTGCAAATGCTCATTTTATTCAAATAACCCGACTCGTGAGAAGGAAAACTTAACGAAAAATACATAAAGAGAAAAAAATAACCGTCATTTCTCAAATAATATCGCTCCAGTGTGAATCATAATTTAACAATAACAATGTTGTCGATTTTCATTAACAATTTTCCGAAAATTTTATGCTTTATGTATTTTTTACTCTCACAATTTTATTCGACTCGAATGGTTACAATCGTTTTATGAATGTTTGAAAAAAAAGTCTTTCGCACGGTGAAAACATTTTGCACACACAGGTAGAGAAAATGTTCGTTTCAAAACGCAACCAGTTTTTCCGGAAACTTGAAAGCACTTTTATTCTTCTTACCTTTTTGCTTAAAACTTCAGTCAAACTTTTTTTTAACTTTAATTCTAATAAACCTTGTTTTAAAAATACCAAAAAAAGCATCTACAAAAAAATTTATTAGGAAACAAATTTTTTTAAAAGATTTTCGTGGTATTAATTAAGTAAAAATGTAAAGCTTGTCTACCGGATAGATAAGTCGATTTTGTTATGAGACGAGCTTTTTCAACTAAGCCAGTGGAGGGGGGGGAGGACATTACCAAGGCATCATGCCCAGGCCCTATAATGAAAGAACGAAACAAAGTGACTAATGAATGCGTACTTCAATTACGGGAATTGAAAAATTGTTCCACGTCAGAAAAGAAAGTACTAACAAATAGAATGATAATAATTTATGGAAAAAAATTATAACTGCCATGGCAACAAAAATAATGGCAATAAAAAAAAGATTATGAAACCGTTGGAAATGGTTTTCTCTCTGTTAATTAAAAATCGCTCGCCATCTTGATTGACAATTAAAAGCATAGAGTGAAAAATTTATCGTCGCGTCGTTTCATCCATGAATTCTCAACTATATATATTTTTAGTCCGGGAACACTTGGTTTTAGATCGGCAGCGTTTATTTATAAGTCCTCACGGCTTATATTAGATCCTGCGAGAATGTCCCCGAGGATTTCGGCGCAAATAAAATGCGCGCCTAGGTGGGGAGAAAAAAGTCGGGCATTTTTTATCGGCGTGATGTCAATGAACAAAAAGCATGTACGCCTCTCGCGTCAACTGTCCACGCGTCAGTTAATTATTCGCATCTTCGTGAGGCGCCAAAGTCGAGAGTATACGAGAGCCCTAATTTATTTCGTTTCGTCATGGCACGTTTCTACGGAGCTACGGTGGTTTATACCGTTTCGCCACCAATTTTAGACTGACGTCAATCGCTGGTGACGTGTCTTACGACTTTTTCTGCGACAAGTTTAATAACGCGCCATTCAACATCGCCACAAAACTTTGACGACGAAAACCGTCGCGTAACGCTTACGTGGATTTTCATAACACAAAAACTTAATTCACCTTGCTCAATCGCTCGACAAACATTAAACAATTTCTTGATTAAAAACTAAATTCAATTTCCCCCTTTTTTACCTTGTTTTATTAACAAGGCAAATTTTCTTTCAATTCACAAAATTTACTTTTAATTTTCTTTGTGTACAATCTTTTGCAAACTAAACTTTTTGTAATCCACTGTCTCTCTTCTGTAATTTTTCTTGATTAAAACAAATTGAAAGAACGAAGTAAAAATTGATTCATTTTCGTTCTGCAAAAATGTTTGCATTTGATTGGAATTAGAGATCAGAATAATGAGACAATTTGCATAAAAAATGTAACTGGCAAGAATGAAAAAAAATTCTGTTTAACATACATTATCCAAAATGTCGTAGAAAAAATTTGTTAGCTAAACTTTATTAGCCAAACATTATTAGCCAAAAATGTCACTGGGAAAAAGGTTTGGACCAAAATGAATTAGCCATAACGTTATACAAATTTTTGTCTCGTCAAAATTGTGCTGAAAAAAAAAAAATGTTCGGTCAAAATAAAGTTCAAATTATTTTACTTTCGTTTTGTAAAAAATGTTTGGATTCAACTGGAATTAGAAATTTAAATAATGAGGCTTAGAAAAAAAATGTATCTGGCTAAAATGTTGCAGGAAGTTAGAAAACTGTCCAAACATCATCTCGAGAGGTGATCACATGTGTTGATATGATGATCTATTAATGGTGAGTTTAATTTTAACATAAGCGAATGGTTCCATGATCAAAGGTGGAGTGGGTATATGTATGATGTATATGTAATGCATTAACCGTGTAGCTGGAGGTGAACCAAAGGCACGAGTTTGACTCTCTCTCTCGCGTTTATTCCGTCGTTTCACGAGCATGACAAACGTCACACAGGTCGCACAGGCAAAAGTGAACATAAACGAGCAAACCAAGTGACCCAAAAAAGTTATACACGATATCCAATAAAACTGATACAAATTTTTAACGAAGTTGCAGTACAAAAAAAATGTTTTCCAACCTTTTGTCAGCGGTGGATTTTTTAATTTTTTTTCCTACCTGTTTTTGCGATTTCAAATACGATTCAACAAACTGTACGACAAGCGACAATAATTGACGCGAAGTCCATAAATGTTAATTAACATGGCATCACAACAACTTGATCGATGAATATTAAAACATTAATTAGCACTGGTCAACAAACCTATAAAATTAATCGAACTCGGAATTAACAATTGGCTGTTTTCAACCGGTGAAAAATAAAAGGAAAAAGTAGTAGGCAAAAAAAAAAAAAACTAACAAAACTAGTTTGTATCTGCAGCATCGATCCTTGCCGATCAAAAAGTTCAACAAAATAAAAACATCTATTTTTTGCAGGCTGGAATTCCTTAAAGAGTTTACATTTCTCTGATTCAGAGCCGGAATTTTTGAAGAGGAAAAAAAGAAAGAGGAAGATGTTATGTTATTCACACGTGCAAATTCCAGTACGTCAGCATCACGTTCCAGCGAATCCTACGTATTATTAATAGTAATGTAATCTCATTATTATAACTTTTCCGTTGACAGTCGCATTATTCATGCGTTTTATTTTTAGAAAAAGAAAAATAATTTTACACTGGTAATGACTCTTTGATAAACTACCGTGCGAAACATTGATAATGTAGGTGTAACGTGCACTCGACGACGTTGTTATACTTTCCGGCAACAGATATTTCATTTCATTTAAAATTTATTAAGTTCGTGCAACCGAACCGTATCCATTAAACAGCGAGGATACTGCGTGGCGAAAACCAGAGGAACTCGGGAGTTGTTTCATTCAAAATTAACGCACTTTTTCGTCGGCGCGCTGGAAAGACAGTTTTCGAAATTACAAATGAATCAACCTTTTTCCCCGCAATTTCATCGCTGATTTTTTGCCCCTTTTCTAATTTTCGATTTCCTTCGTGATTCCCCAAGCCTTGTGAACGTGACAAAAAAAGGGCAACCCAAATGTGTGCGGGGAACCTGGATTATACTTTTTTACTCATAAATTCCGTTCGACGATTTTCAATAAATGAGACGAATCAGACATTGGCGCTTTTTCTTCTATTTTTCCGGAGGAAAAAAGTTGATCTAATTTGAACGCACGGCGTAGTGAAATTGTGCGACTCCAAATTTATGACTGTACACCATGACGGCTTTTTGCAGGAATAATTTTCTTCCTCGCAAATGTCCATCAATTTATTCATGACATTTGTTGGAAGGGAAAAAATTTCGTAATTAGATTTAGTCTTTCCTTTTTTTAATGCCCATTTAATTAGACTTTTATGAATTAATGCAAACATTAAAATTAACCTCGGTGAAAAGGGATTGATGCGATTTTAATTGAACCGTTAAGTCGACCACTCGATTAGATTTATTTATTTGTCCGCGATATCGAATCTCTGTAATTGTAATCGACAGTCGTTGAAATTCTCACAGTCGGTATTGGAGTTTTGCCAAGCCAATTAGTCTTCTCCCGTGTATTATCAAGTTGCGACCGATAAGCAAAGTCGTACAAGTTACGTTTTCACCTTGCGTCTTCCCCTGAAGAAGCTTATGTGATCCCGGCAACGGAGTTTCGTATAATTACAACTCTCTACAAACTCTATTTTTGATGCATCTGCAAATAGCCCTCTCGCGCTTTGCAAAATAGTTTACACGCCCGGCAAATGTTCGATCCGAAATGCTTCGCTCCTTCCGATATCGAACATTCCCTCGGATATGCAAAATCGTCATAAATAAAAGCACTTTAATAAAGCCGAGCAATTTTGTTTTTCTCCGTACGGCGCATAAAAAAAATTATCCTTCACCGATTAATAACGTGCAAGATAAATTTTTATATTCCCGGTATCGGTTTCGAGAAAATAAAGAGTCAGGAAATGGGGGAGAGGTGGATTTTAAAATGCTTTGAACGCACTTTTGTTTATGAAAATTGCCGGCAGTAAAAATAGATTTACAACTTTGATTTCGCGACAGGCAACGGTTCGCCGGTGGAGCGTTTCCTGTTGCGTCGCAACATCCGGTTATAATATTATAATCTGTGACGTAGCAGTGAATGAACAATTTTTGCATAATTGGTTGCGATAAGAGTTTCTTTTTTTTCACATACGTAAATAAACTTTGCGAATTTCGTCTCTCTCAGGTTGAAAAAAACCTGTCGGGATTTCTGTCGGAAAAATGTATGCGTAATAGGGAAAAGTGTTTTGTCGCATTTTTCATTTTGCAATTCCACTTGAACTATTGAGACAAATGAAAAAATTGCTTTGTCTTTCCACGGCTCCCTCCTCTTGATGATGCATTGTTACACAGAACTGCGTGAAATTTCTTTTACACGATTCCACACAATTGCCGCATCATTCAGATCGTAATGAATGGTTTGCAATGAAATCGGTTTGCCATATCGCATGACGTCAAAAGAAAACTTTTGAAAAGTGGAAACGAAACTTTTTGAGACTTAATTATTCTGTTTGTTATTCCGATCTGGTCAACATATTATAAAAGAAGGTTGCAAAAAATTAAAAGGAGTAAAAAAAAACGAACTAATATAATTTTCTCGCTTTGTTTTACGTCAATGAAATAAAAATGTGTCTTGATAGTCTCATCGGTTCTGCGCAATAATATTCATTTCGAACAAAAAAAACCTGCATATTCCTTGGGGGTAGATTCTAATCGCATTCCGACGAAATTTGCTCAATCTCATCGTTCACGTCATTACAATTTTTTTTCCCGAGCACCTTTGAATCGGAATCGTGACTCCCTCGACCGGGCTGCACGGACGTCATTATTTTATTACTTCTAAAAAAAATTATTATCCAAAGCCTGCTCCCCTTCTAATTCTATCGATGACAATTTCTTCGAAATTTCGTGCTTCCACATGCTGAGTTATTGTAATTTGATATAAACATGTTTCGCCTATGACGACGAACAAACGTCCATCAACCTGTTTGGAATTATAAAATTTTAAGTGAGTTCGTGAGAGTTCTCGATTGCTTTTGACTGTTTGCTCGTGAATATTGCACGCATGATTAATTGAATTTTAATTTATTCAAGCGCGGATAATTTGCACGTAGCTCGGTTTTGAGGAATTAATGTAGTTATGAAATACGAGACACCAAGTGGATTATCATGTCCACTTTTAATATTTTTCAATCAAAAGAAAATTATTCATACCGATTTAATGTTATTACCTTTCCTTTTTGCACCAATTTGACATAATTTTGATTCACTTTTCTTACGCAAAATGTGTTAAATTCTCATTTTGTATTAGCAAAAATTTGTTATAACATGTATTCATTTTTCTTTCGCAAACTCTCTTTTAATACTGTTCGTTTTCTTTTTTTTCAACAAAAAATCTGTGTTCTTTTCTTTTACACTTTGTGCAATAATTTCTCACTACTTTTGTTTATTCTTCTTTCCTCAAAAGTTTTGGTATTCGTTTACTTTGTCTTGCCAAAGGTTGATGATTCAAAAAACATTATCTTTGCAAAGATTGTAAAATGATTTTTCGCAGTTTGTTTTCTGACAGAGCGAATAAAAATTTGCAAAGAAAATTGACGGCAATCAATTGCAAATATCAAAAACCGATCGCGTTCGCAAAAGCGAAACTCACACAATCCACCAGGGCCATCTTTGACGTCACGAGCGTCGAACGCACGTCGAAGCGTAAAGGTATATTAGCCCGCTTCAAGAATCCGTGCAAAATCAGCCCCAAAATGCAGCTCATCTAAATCGCGGTCGTGCAATTACCGACACGGACAAAGATCAGTGCAGCTGATTGCACAGTAATTACTAGACTATTTACACGCTTACGTATCACCGCTGATCGCTTTTTCGGTTCCATGCAAATTTTCGGTGGTTACGGATTTATGACCAGTCGTTTCAATTTACATATTGAATTATTTGTTTTTCGACAAGTTAGAAACAATTGAAAAATAATAAAATAATAAATAAACAAATGGCAATTGAAAGAATTAAACAAAGTTTTTTTTTGATTTTTAAAAATTAAAAACTAAAAAAAAAGAAATTGTTTTAATTAGTAAATTTAGAATTAGTTAATTAATGGATACAATTATTGGAATAATGAAAGATTGATTTGAAAAGTAGTGTGTTTGAATTGTGAATCGTTATAATAGCTATTATAAAAAGCTGAAAAGTATTTAGGTTAAATAATATAGCTCGAAGAAAATTTTAATTGATCAATGATATTAGACCGAGTGTACTTGGATCTCGGTTCAGTAATTCATTTTCTGACGTAGTAAAACGACGCAAAGCGTGCGTGCTTTCGAGAGCTGCCGGGTCAATCGTACATAGCGAATACTAATACGGAATTTTGCTCAAACGGAAGCTGTCGTGATTTATGTGCTTGAAACGGACTTTTAATGAGTGTTGCGAAATATATTGTTGCGTGCATCAACCGAACGATTAATTAAAAATGTACTCCGACCGACGAAAAAGGGATCCGATAAATTCACTTTTAGGTCAGAGTTCAAAGTTTGCGCGGCGAACATGGTTTTTGTTATGTCTATTTTTGTGACTGCAACAATTCAAGAGCTTCGATTTCCCGCGTCCAAATCGAAACATTTTTTATTGTCACTTACGTATTTTTAGATCAATATTTCTTCTCGCGCCGCCAAATTGTTTGTAAATTGTTGATCTTTTGTATTAATAACGATGATTAATTTTCTTCTTCTTCTTCTTTTTTTTTTCACCAACACAAAATTCTTTGTATCATGGCCAGCCGAGTCTCATGAATAATAATAATGTTTTTCGCACGCACGCGATAAAAAATCAACAAACGAAGCCGAAAAGAATAACTCGTTTGTTCGCATGTACTTTTCATTCTATTTATCAGCTGCAAATTACGTCTTTATGTAAAACGTACGTTGCTCCAATTTTGTGTTCTTTCTTTTGCGCACAAATAATATTTTTTTCACATTGTCTTCTATTTTCTTTTGATTTATTTCTTCGTCTTTTGTTGTACTCTTTTTTTATTTCGTCTCGTATTTTCTGAACGCTTTTATTTTTTCCCCAACTATTTTTCGAAACCTTTGGATAATCGAACGATTTTTCAAAGTTTCTACTTTTTCATCTGCTGTAAAATTTTTAGCGATAATCAGTTTGCTTTGTTGAAAATCCGTTTAACTAGTTTATACGACGGCAACGCCGTATATCCTGATTCGCCGTCCATTGTCTGGTTTCGCAGGTCTTATAATTCGCCAGTGATAATAACACAGACACAATAATTCATAACGAAGTAACGAACTATTCTGTAAGTAAACCAACAGCGATTCAGATATCGGATTACCCGCGTTTCATTGAGATTAGAATGTGATCTGTTGTTTCGTAAGTATTCCACTTACTCGAACGGTGACTGATTATAATTATTGTCTCGAGCATGTTGACTGGTTTCGCAAAATCAATCAGCGTCAAGTGCAAATTGCATTTTTTTATAATCTCGCTGAGACAAGCGGGCCAAAGAAAAACCAAAAAAAAAGTTGTATAATTATAAAAGCATCAAATTGAAATTCCATGGGTGAAATTCGTCAAACGAAATATCGGTGCCAAAACGAAAAAGAGCGAATTTTGTTTTCGTCCAATGAGAACTAACGAACGAATTCGATGTTTCAGTCAGAGGCATTGAAAGTTGAAGTGAAAAATGTTGTGAGAGGCCGCCGAGTGACGAGCGTTCAAAATGTAATGAAATATGTCAACCGGTGCCAAAATATTAACAAGTTGAAAATTGAACGTTCAACGCGTCGCCACTTTTGTGTTTACATTTCACGATCAATGCTACGACGGAATCACATATTTGAACTCCAACGGCCCAAGCAATCCAATATTTTCTCATCGCGCAAAGCTACAACTATCAACGGGCGCAAAACACTCGCCACTTGTAAAGACAACTCGAATCGTGCAAACGAAAATTCATCGCCCCTCTTTAGACTCGACAAAAATTCGAGCCCTCGATTTACAAGTGCCTTTTTGGTATGGCAAAACTTTCTTCAAATCAAATTTTTATACCGCTCGTAAAATTGAATTCAACTTGGCAAAATGAAAAATCTTTTTTTATCTTCATATTAATTTCTCGTCTGGCTAATTGTCAATTTTTTTGTAAACTCATTTTCAATAAACAATTTGAACTTGAAGAAAATGATATTCGAAGAAAAATTAACATTCTGATGGAATTAACGTTCAAAGAAAAAAAGAATATAAAGATGTTTGCATTCGATTGTACGATCATTACCAAATACCTATTAAGTTTCGAGTCATTAAATGTCAATTGAACCGCGCGTTTGATGGGCAAATAATTATACTCGAACGAAAAACTTGTCAACAGAACGTTTTGAAATCGCCAAAACAGAAAACTGCATTGAAACTGGCATTATTTTTCAATCAGCCAGAAATCAACCTGCACGTTTTGAGGCCAAATCGAAAAAGAGCAGATTAAAAAAAACAACAACTCCCAATCGACACGATTTCAATCGCAAGTGCGTCTGCTTGCAATTGCATAATCGCGGCCACAGCACCTCGGGTCGTCTGTTGTTGTTCACGTTATGAATAATAGCTCGTAAAAACTAAGTAAAAGAAAACGTTACAGATGCCTGAGCTAATTTACGACTGTGAAAAGAACAAGTCGAAGGAACGAAAAAAACAATGGAAAAAAAATTGACCAAGCATAAAAAATTCAACGTTATTATGACATTCTGATGAAAACAGTTTAGGGACATTGATTCAGAGTTGAACAGCCGTTTGCGAGTCCTGTGCCGTTCCCAAATCGTCAGGTTTGAAAAACAAAAAACAGACGTTCGAAAAAAAAGAGGAAGATCCCACCCTGCCCGCCAGTCGGGGAAAAACGCCGACGAATAAATAACGTCGATTAAGCAGATACTGATCCCCTCGTCTGACGTACCGTTCTGGAAGATAAACACGCGTCGTTGAGATAAAGATGATGGGTCTCCCACCTCCGCAGGAACTTGCTGGACAGTATTTTGCTCGCGAGGGTTCGACTGTGGTTGAGATAGCAGATCTGGATGTCGCCTTCCTCGATGGGCTTGAACCTGGGCCCGGCTAGGCCGGGGCTGGGGCTGCTCGAGCCGGAGGCGGAGGAGGCGGCGCTCTGGCCCTCGAGGTTGGGGCAGGACCTGGCGACCGGCAGGCAGGCTGTGGCTTCTAATCTTTCCGGCTTGAGGTGCGCCTTGGACGAGGTCTCCTCGGTGAAGGAACCCGAGTCCTCCTTGAGACTCTCCGAGTTGAGTTTCGGGGTGGTGGAGAGCTGGGGCGAGCTGGTGCTGGTGGAGTCCTGTCGCATGCCCCCGTTGACCGAGAGGAAGCCGTAGAAGGGGGCGCTGGAGTTGGCCGTGGCTGTGGGGCTCGAGGGGAACGACATCGGGGCGTCCTCCGGCTCGGTCTCTCTATTGCACTCGTCGTCGTCGAGGTCGTCGTCGTCGTCGTCAATGATGGAGTCAACGTTCTCGTCCGGATCGCTGAACTCGTTGTCGGAGGTCGGGATCCCGTTGACCATAGTGAAGATGCCAGGGGAGGCCACGAGGGGCTCGCTCTGCTTCTTCCAAGCCTCGCCATTTTGGTCAGGTGGCCCTCGCTGGCGGACGACGGGGGTGAGGTCTTACCCGAGCTCAGCGAGTCGGTGCTCTTGATGCTCAGCATCAGGCGCTGGCTCCAGCTCTTCTTCTCGTTGAAGATCAGCGGCTCGTGGGGCGACGAAGGCATCTCCGGCCCGGGGGAGAGGGGGTCAGCGTCCAGGTAGTCGGTGCAGACGTTCGGCAGGGTGTCGGTGCTGTCGCTCGCGTCGGAAACCGAGAGCTGGTCGATGTACTTGATCGAGGAGACCGAGTCCTCGCTCGCAGCCTCCGAGTTGCGTCTGGGCAGTTCTCGGGTCAGCTTCGTTTGACTCAACGAGGCCCGGGAGGTCCGCGAGAACGGACTCTGGAAGCAAAACATGGTCCGAGGGAGGGGGGGTGTCACTTTGCACTTGGTCAATACGGGGCGCGCACTTTTTTGCGAACCCGACGGAACATCTTGGGTCCCCGGGCTCGGACGCTCACAAAGCCCGCAACATCCGATAAAAAAAACACACACACGCAGCTCTGAGGAAACGAGGAGCTTGACACCTGGTGCTCACGTCGCCGGCCACTCACTAACCCGAGTTTATCTCCCTCTCTGTTTTTCCATCGCTGCGACGCCAAAATCGAGAGGCGTGTTTCTGACGCGCGAGTCGTGCGCTCCAGGTGGGGCAGGCCGGGAGAAGGAGAGCCCGAAGAAGAGGGGCGACCGATCGATGCCAATGTGATCGCAGTCGCGTGCCGAATTACTCACCCGATGACAGAGCGGAAGTACACTCAACAGCGATC
Source organism: Trissolcus basalis (assembly GCA_025266255.1). Classification (NCBI taxonomy): domain Eukaryota; kingdom Metazoa; phylum Arthropoda; class Insecta; order Hymenoptera; family Scelionidae; genus Trissolcus; species Trissolcus basalis. The sequence continues at coordinate 75,547 of JAAMPD010000617.1, read as the reverse complement.
CCAACTGGGCCGCGATGGAATTCGATCATTCCCCGTACGACAGACCCCAAAACTACCCTTCGATCCTTCAATTTCGTTCCCCCTTTTTCTTTTGCGGAAGCACAATCTCGTTTTATTGAATCGAAAATGAAAGTTTGTAAAAATATCAATCAACTTTATTTTATTTATTTTATTTATTTTTTTTTTTTTTTTTCGTTCATTCAAAAATTCATGTAATTCAAAATATTGTTATAAAAAAGTCATCGGATGAACAAATTAATGCGATGAAACGAACAAGTTTAACAAATAGTTGTGGTCATTTTGTTTTTCTTTTATCCTTGCTGAATTTGATTTCATTTTAATGAAAATAAAGGAAATGGAGAAGCGATGTTTTTTTTATCTACCGAAACACTTTTATGAGATTGCATGGGGATCATTTCCTAAACTTTCACTCTGAGATAAACTGTGAAATACTCCAACCCTAAGACCCCGTAGGTATTCTCTCTATTTCTCTAATCTGACACTAAATCAGAGTAATTTAAACAAACGTTCCTCGGTGGTTTTGGTTTAAATAAAAAGACCTGGAAATGGAGAAGAGGAAGAAAAGAAAAATTGGGAGGAAGTACGAGATGAACAGAAATTGTAATGGAGAATTTTAATGCCCCGTGACAAGCTTAAAGATGCCAAATTAAACAAACTGTTTCCTGCTTGCGTTTTCGACTCCCACACGAGCTTGTTGTGTTTTCATGAGAACTTTGCAGAAAATGACATATTATTCATGTACGGAAGTACAACACATTTGAGATTGAGCAAACAAATTGTAACGTCCTTAAAAGTTTATAGAATCAAGGTTTCTAAGTATTCCCCACTGGGTGAAAATTTGCATTTTCTTTTATTGCGTTTATTTTCAGACCAACGTCTTTTCACCGAAATTGTTATTCCGTTCTAATAACGCTCGCCAAACAAAAAACCATCTTAATTTCGTTCCGGCATGAAATTGAAATATAAAAAATCAATGTACGTCAATTAGTATGATGTCGGACCTAGATAGACCTGATTAAATTAAAATTTACCCCTGCCAAGTTCCGGTGGGGTGAACCTTTGTCCAAATTCTTGGGAAATTCGTCGTATGAATTTTTTCGTATGATTGCTTTGTGAAGCGAAGACAACCGTCGAGTTACAAAATATTTTGAAATACAAAGAATAGCAACACAAAGTCACGAAGGTGTGAATAATAAATTGAATATTTATATAAGAGACGTTGACAGCACATCATCGCGACTTTGAAAATAAAGTGCGATTGCTATAATTTATTGAGACATTAGTATGCAAAGTACAGCATTATCCAGATCGATTGTGACTGACAGCACAAAAATCACGTGAGTTTGAGTGTTAAAAATAATTCTTAATCGTAAATTTGCTTGCGTCACGGATTTACATGTCCCCGCGCGAAGTTTTACGTCGTTGCCGGTAATGAATCAACATTGTTTGACTGCGAAAACACACCTGAGGATGATAAAACAAACGAATCTCGGAACCGAAAAGGATCGGCACAAAAAACGCTAAGAAAATTAGTTCTGCGGAATCAGATTAAAAATATCATTCTTATAATCAAGTTTCATTATTTACAGTTACGTACAATACAATTTTGTCATCACTGAGAAATACTTTGACTCAATACAAATGTGTGATACAAAAATATATAAAATGATCATTGTTGTACAGACGGTATAAAATTTATTTCAGGTTATCTCAAACACAAATTTCTTCTTGAGGAAGTTTCAGGTTGCTCCGTCCTACAGCCATCCAAGCTTCAATTTCTTCAACACTGAAATTTCAAAAATAGTAATTAATTGCTTTCAAAAATAAAACTCATAATTGATTTTCAATTGACACTCACGTTCTTGGCACATCAGTCAAATTTTCAGCCCCAGTCTCAGTGACAAGTACATCATCCTCTATTCTGACACCACCAAAACCTCGAAACTTTGCAATTTTTTCCTTGACTAAAAATTTGGACTGTTCTGGATTGTTCAAAGCAGAATCTAAAAGCTGAAACAAAACAAAATAATCACATTAAAAATAATAATTTTCAATGTTCATTACAGTTCCATTAAAGTTGAATATTAAGTTAATTAAAAGTTTGAATGCACTTTAAATTTAATTCAAATTTTAAATTTGAGTGAAATTTAATTTGAATTTACTTTAAATGTTTTAATCGATGTTGAATTTAAAATCGATGATGACAATGGTACGTACACAATCAACAAAGTAACATCCAGGTTCAACAGTGAGGATCATGCCTGCTCGTAATTGTCTAGCAGTTCTAAGTCTTCTGAGGCCAGCTTGTTTAGGTCTTTCCGGGTGGCCTGTTAGGTACCCACCAACGTCGTGGACATCCAAGCCCAAAAGATGGCCAAGACCATGGGGCTGGAAAATCTCATTTAAGCCTGCCCTGATCATTTCCTCAACGTCTCCTTTCAAAAGTCCTCCCTTAACCATAGCTGCTAACATTACACGATTAGCAAGCAGGTGCATGTCCGTCCACAAAACTCCAGGTTTCATTGCCTCGATTACAGCAGTTCGGGCGTCCAAAACGGCGTTGTAAATGAGCTTCTGGTCATCCGTGAATTTTCCATTAGCTGGGTAACTGCACGTGATGTCCGCTGCATAACCAAAGTAATTTCCACCCATGTCGAAGAGGCTGAAATTTGACAAACAAGATGTAAAAGGATAGTAAAATTTAAAAGGATATGAAAATGCAAAAGGATTTTAAAAATGCAAGAGAATCAGAATTGCATTTAATTTTAAATGAGTTTGTAGTATAAGTTATGACGATGTTTTTATATCAGCAGAAATTTGAAATGAAAATTGATTTTTTCTGAAATGAAAATTGGCTTTGAGGTTTATTTTTTCTCGTTTGGGATGAATCTGAGGGAATGTAGATAGGAGAATTGACATTTACCACATATCTCCATCCGTTATCATTCTATTATTAGGGGCAGAGGCATGTCCGTAATGTAAAATCGATGAATTATATCCAGAACCACATATGCACGTGTAAGAAACATGTCTACAACCACCAACGGCGTACAAGTAGCGCTGAAACTCTGCCTCCCCTTGGAACTCGGCTAGGCCAGGACGAACCTTCCTCATCACCACTTTATGGGCTTCTGAACTCACTCTGATAACGTAGCGCATCACCTCGATTTCTTCCGGGGACTTGATAACACGACTGAAATGGAAATCACAATTTATTCAAATATCATTCTTAATTTATTCAACAATCATTCTTAACTTTTTTACACATAAAAATAACTGTTCTAAATTATAAATTGAAATTCAAAAATATATACCCTGAGGTTCATTAGATCTCATTTTTTCATCATCTTAAGCAAATAACGATTCAAATATTCCTCATCCAAATTGTTCAACATTTCAAAGTTCATATTCCAAACTTTGTATCCCAACTTTTGCAACTGTCTTTGTTTCATTGCAAATGGACCGGTCAGAATTTCAGAATCACAATAATTTTCTGGTAAATTGATGAGTACAACGATAGGGACATTTTTATAGTCACCAAAATTGAGCTCGAAAGAAGATGATTTGTTCGAAAAAGGATGTATTAAAAGGTCAATCTTGTAAAAATCAATCTTAGGAAAATGAGGCAAGTAGACGTCCTTTGAAAATTGTATCTCGCCTGCGCTTAAAATTTTTAACTGTTTGATCACGTTTTCCAGGATTCGGTGAACTTTGATGTTTGACTGAAAACTCTTTATACTACTGTCAACCGAGAGCATTGGACCCTTGTAACTCTTACACTCCAGTGTCATTGCAGAATCTAAAATTTTCAGCTTTTCTTGAGACTTGCCAATGTCATTTGATTCCAAGTAAAGTTTTTCCAGAAAATGGGCAGAAAAAATCTCGTCAAAAAAGCCGAGGAAATATTTTTCCAGGTAGGCGCAGGACAGCATGATATCCAGGATGTCTCCTGGCCTCAAGTACATCAGATTTGAGTGCAGGGCTGATTTGACGACCTTCCAAAATTCTTTTTCATTTTTCGGCTGATAATTCAAAGTTCCGAAGAGCGTGACAAAAGTCCGAATAGAAGTCGAGGGCAGGTTCAAACCAAACTTTTCGAAATAATTGCTACAGTAGTCGAGAATTTTTTGGCTTCGAATTTTTCGGGTTTCACAGTACTCGGCCAAAGTTGAGATTAGGTCCGAATCTCTGAACCTTGCGTTTTTCTTGTCTATTAATTTTTCCAGGGCAGTTTCTATGGTCGTACTGGAATGATTGATTTTTATCAAACTTGTTAGAAACCTGATCTGCTCACTGTCACAGGACGAGAGGAAATGATTTGCCGTCCACTGGTCAGCTATTATTTTTACGTCCAATTTTGAACTTTTCACAGGATAGATATTGAAAATTTCTGCCAACTGGTATCCAGAAACTGAATTCCAATACTGTTGCAATTTTTCTTCCAGAATTCTTTGCACCTTGAAAATCATAGCGAAATAAAAAATGTATGAATCCAAATTTAAAACCTGTTTTTCAAATTCTTACCAAACTTTTGCTCTTGGTAAAATGTTTTAAGATCTGGAACAGACTTGTGAGATTGTAAGCATCGATGCAATTTTTTCTTGCTACAATTCCAACCCAGAGAAGGTCGATGATACTCAGATAATCAGGACTCTTGTATTCAACGAGGGTTTTAACAATCTGAACAAGTTGCATCAGGCTGAAATCGCCATTGTAACATCGCAACAAAACTTCCTTGCAGACGGCGTCTCTGAGAGAATTTTTTAGCAAACTGATGTTGTCCTTTTTTAAAGTGATGAGACTTTCGAGAATCGTCTCGCTTTCTTTGCTGTTGATTATTGTTTCTAGGAGTTGTTCCAAGACGACCTTCCTGCTTCTGTATTCAAATTTCTCCTTACTTCGTTTACTTTTATGAGCTCTTTCCAGATCGAAGATCTTATTCAAGGCTAACAGTGCCATCCTACTGTTAATTTCATCCGCAAACATCGTCTCTTGAACGGCACTTGAAATTTGTTTTCAGTGTCATAAAAATTACTCCAAAAATATTCAAATGAATTTTTTCATGTTTCTTGCAAAACCAGAGTTTTTTAAATTAATTTTTCTTTGTCTAATTATGTTGATAAATTTACCTTTTCAGGTTGGATAATTTTTCTATTTTCTTTTTTGATCTCATTTGACTTTTTATTTCTTTGCCAAATAAGACGGAAACTCCGTCGTTGGTTTTGATCTGAAATTGCTTCCACTTTTTTTGCTGCTCGTCAAGTGACCACTGCTTGTGCGAATCCGCAAAATCATGCTCATCCTTCACATTTTCCTTACCAATAAGCAACGAGAGATCAGTCACCTTGAATCAAAATTGATTTATTCACGTCGAGTTAGGTTGCTGTTTTGGGGCCTCATTTATTCAACCGCAACCTTTTGCACCATCATGGGCAGATCCTGAAACGTAGACTCCTCTTGGACAATGACGTCCATCTGAATCAATTCCGGTCGATTTTTTGAGTGAATTGCTAATTTTTTGTTACCGAAGTTGTCCAAAAATAATCGAATGTTTGGTCGGGTAATTAATTTTTTTCGCGATAAAATGGTAAGCCACATGTCGATTTTATTACATCATTCAATTTTAGAATTGATTACTTTTTTCTTTGCACTGTGGCGTCATACTTTGGACGCCACAGTTTTTAAATTTTTATTATTTTGCATGTTTGCAATTCAACTTTGACAGCTGCAGAAATTTTAAACTTTGGTTATCATAATTCGATTTTGGAAAATGCTTTCAAAGATACAAATTTAAATTTCTTATTTGAGTCTTACCATTCGCAAATTTCTGGATACAAAATTTTGTTGTTGACGTTGAATCTGAAAATGATTGAAACATACATTTATTAATAAATAGTCGAAATAAAAGTATTTGAAAAATTGATTTTATTACTTACGTTTCGATTCCATCAAAGGATGCCTCAAAAGCTGTCAATCCACTGTCACTATTTACTCCGTTCTGTAAATATTCATAAAATAAAATCAGTATGATATAAAATTATTTAACCAGTTTAAATAACTTTTTGCATTTTTCTCGCAACTTTAGTTTCATTTTTACAAAGGTCCTGATACATTTTTGTGCTTTACAGACACAAACGAACTTCACTTTATCGACGGTGAATAATAATTCTTTGAAATCAAAATACTGGATGAAAGTTATGAATAATGTTTCAACAATTTTATAACAATTTTTAAATCAGAAAAACAAGCATTTTTTTACAATGCTGATAACTTTAACTTTATTGATAATTTAATAATGAAAGAGCAGCTTTTTTTTTTAATCAGATGAACTTTATGTTCTCGTCAAAACAAAAACATGTTTTCCGTATTTCTTTGCAGCGAATGTAACCTGTGATTTTTTTCTTTTAAAAATGTACACCAACTTAAGAGCTGGATCAAAATAAGGACAGCGCAAAATTCTTTCTTAACATTTGATCTTGATACCCCCGTTAAAGCCGTAACTTTAATTCCTGGCAGGATCCAAAGGATTTAAGGATCGTTACGAATTTTTTTTACTCTTCATAAAAGTATCGCCTTTATCAAACAGCCTTATCCAACCGGTTTTCTGGCTTACAATATTCAGCAGGAAACTTACTAAGGTGAGCAATAAACTGGCGCCTTTATCTTTAAGCACTTCTTTGATGTCTTTGGCATAATAAGTCTCGTCCACGTTGTACTTTTTCTTGATATCTTCGAGCGTGTGGAGCGGTCCCATCCAGACGGCATATTCCTCTGGCAGTTTTGGGAAAAATATGATCGAGGCTCCGGTCGTAACATCGATTGCCCCGTAACAATTTGGTTCCTCAACTCCGAAGGCCCATTGAAAGAACGATTCCTGTTAACAAAAAAAGAAATCGAAAAATAAGTTGCTCGAAGACTTGCGTCAGTTGGAAAAGTGGGACGAGTCAAAAAGTTGACAGCAAATGTTTTAACAAGTGATTTACCCAATTCAGCTATTTTTATCCGCATTGAAAATGAAAGCGCTCTTAAAGACATTGATAGGCTAGCGGGCATTTCCCCAACTAGGTCGTCTTAGAGAAAGTGTCAAAACCGCAAGTTGCAAAAATCGAGTCTCGCACGAAATTAGTGAATCGAGCATTTTTTCTCTCTCTTTTCTTACGGTTGAACGAAATTTGTTGAGAAATTTTTCTTGCAGGAGAAAAGCTCGTAAAGATAAAATTTTTCACGAAACAACTTGCTCGCGCGATAGCGGGCGTATTTTTTTTTTTTTTTTTTTTTTTGAAACGGGAAACGTTAACAGTCAGATATAAAGCTGTGTTAAGCTTGCGTCAGACAGAAAAACGCCAAAGTAGGAAACACAGAGAAAGATGAAGAATTCCGCCTCGTCTCTGAGAGCCGATCGTGCGCCGGGTCAACGTGCTCTTGGTATGGCAAGAGTAGCAGGTATTATCTCGAATCAGCTATACTCGCGTCACAACAAAGAACGTCTGTACTCATATTCACAAGTTTCACAGTCAAAAAAATAAACAAATTTCAGTTTTCCCAAATTTTTCATACTCCGCTGCACGAAGTTCGCTCCAATTTTATGATAAGCGATATCCGTACATCATTTTGAATCCCTTTTACATATTGTAAAAAATAAATCTAATAGAAAAACTGTAAGCAAATTTTTTTCACATATGAAAAATTTCAAATAATTTAGAAAAAATTGTTTGAATTTGACGTAATTGTAATTATAATTTTTCTATGTGGTTGGAAATTATTTGTACAAATGTTAAGAATGATGCCATACTTGTCTGAATACATATTCTACATCGGTGTCGTAAAAGTTGAGGTCCTTGCCGCCTTGCAGGAGGACGAATGCTCGCTGTTTGATGACGTCAGGATTTTCTCGCAAACGTTGTACCAAACGACTGCGGTTGCCGCGGAACAAGCTCATTGGCACTTGAAACGTGTGATTTCCCCGCAGCAGACATTGTTCCACGCCGTTCCTGCAAATTTCCATTTTTTTAAACACAGTTTCTTCAGACGAAAAGAAATTTTTTGACATAAAAATGAAATTTTGATGTTATAAAAATGAGATAAAAAATATTATCACTGGCTTACTTTCCACAAATTGTCCATTTTCACTAATCTTAATTCTTCAGTTTAATTATTCTCACTATCGTTTACATCTTAATTACATTTTACAATATCTTTCGATATTTTCTTTTTCTTTTCAGTTTTACTTTTTTGTGAAACATTTGTTATCCGAATTGTCTATTCAAAATTTATCACCGTTTGATTTTACAAGTCTGCCAAAATCAAATAATTTTCCAGCAAACGTTCGCAATAGTTATGGAGCTTGGATGTGAAAATAGAGGTGACAATGTGATAATTTATAGTAGAACCAAGTTCTTCCATGTATCAACGACTCATCTATCAAGAAAACCAAGTTGTAAATTATGCATTTGGATAGATATAGGGTATAAACTCAACCAAGTGTATGTCGGGAGGATTAATTTTAGAGAAAATTAATTAAAGATATACGATCCTGTTGCGAAGTACAATGCGGTTCAACAAATCTGACGATTCATTTTATTTTTATTTCCTTTTTTTATTCATCCGTAAAATATTCATTTTAAAAAATTGTACGAAAAATTCAAATAAAAAATTCAAACTTTTGAGATCGCTTGGTTGGCAGAGAGAATTTAAATTTGGAGCGTTTGCTGTTTTTTCGAGACTCGGTATTTTTGCTGACTGAAATCAAATGAGCGATCGTCTCGGGTTCATTCAATCGGTCATAAATCAAAGTCTTTAGATTGTTGACCGTCTAGCAAACATTTGTAAGTGAATCGATGCGAATGCTTATGGACAGTGCGGTCTAAAAATACACGTGGCAGCGAAACGATAAACACAGTTAGACAAACAAGATCACGTTATCCCATTGACGTAAATTTTCGCGAGCGCGTGATAGCCCAGACAGAGCATGTAATCGGCGTGTTTCGCAAACAAGTATAATTCAAGTAAAATTTTCGATTGATTGTGTGTCAATTTCACTGCAACTTTTTTGTTTAATTGCAAAATGAATAATACAAAAATTGAATCAGTGAATTTACGATAAAAATTTTAATTAATGAAACTGGAAAAGACAATAAATTGAATAAGGGAAAACAAAACATTGCATCAATCAGGGATTTTTTAGAAAAAAAAAAACAAAAAAAAACAAAAAAAATTATATGTTTGAGGTAGGAATTGCGGTTGAATTTTCGATTAGTCTTATGACTAGCAAAACTACACACGAATACAAAGTTGATTTTTGTTTAACTCCAATAAAGCCTTATCGGGTGCGAATCGCGCGATTCAATTTACTTCTGCAAAGATAAACGTCATTCAATTTAACTGCAAGACAAGCTGGAAAGCAAAACATTGAATGGGAATCCAAACGAGACGAACGAAAAGTTTTCCCATGCACAAAAGTTTTCTTGTTGTTATTTTTCAGACACTGATATTTTCATTGCAACAAACATGACATTTTCACACAGTAAACCTGGTAATTAAATTTATTGGTATACAATTTTTCAATAAAATGAAAAAAAAAGTATGTGGATTGACATTTTGAGATTGAAAAAATATCTCAACAAAATAGAAAAAAAAAATGTTCAGAAAAAGGTCAGGGTAGTTATGTTTTAATTCTTCAGTCGAACAAAAATGAAGATGAGAATAGATTGATTCGCCTTCAAGTTGAATGCTTGATAATAAACACTTCACCTTCATTTCTACTTGAAACATGTCAAGCACGATCTATTCCCAAGGAATTCTTCGAAACAAGAGCTTGTTGGACGATGCTAGAAAATTATTCTCAAATTCGCCGTGCGGTACGAGATTTTGCGCTATCTCGCAAAAGCAAATTTGCCGCCGCTATTATTCCGGCGCAATTTATTCTCCAAACGATAGCAAAAATTGCAAAAGCAAACGAAACTGAAATTTGGCTTGACAATTCATTTTAACATCGTTGAAAAATATGTTTGCGCGAGATGGAAATAAAGTAATTATCATCCAAATTATAATTTCACAAAAAAAANAAAAAAAAAAAAAAAAACAATGATAAAAATGAAATAACAAAATAATTCTGCGATTAATTAAAATGAATTTAGATGGTTCAACTTTGTTTAGTATGTAGAAAGCGTCAGTACGATAGAAAATAAAAAAATTATGCGAAAAAAAGAGGTGAATGACGTTACGCAAATGTGGAATAGTATAAGTACGTTCAGTGAATTCGAAATCCGACGGTATTTAAATCTGAAGATCTGTAAAACTAAATGAGATTTTATTTCTTTCTTAGAAAATTCTTATTCAATAAGTTTCATCAATAACCTTACATTTTATTAAACTTTAAACTCACAGTTTTATGCGGATGAAGGGGCTGATTTTCTTAAAAACCCTCAAACTCGCAAATAACATATCAAAAGCGAAATTTATGCTATAAAAAAGCAATTCAAGTTTTTATTTTATGCTCCGAGGTTATGTAAAATTTTTTGTACACACAAAAGTAGATTTTAGACAAGTATCTTTGCATCTGTTGTCTAGATGTCACCACATGAAAGAAACCGAAGGAAGATTTTAATTTCGAAGTAATAAATTTTATTTTGTAATTTTGTAATAAAAAAGGAGTTAAAAAATTTCATTCATGTCGGCAATTGTTGAAAGTGAAAATAAAAGCATAAAAAGGAGCATGAAATTAGTTTGTTTACAAAATGAAACTTAAGTGAATGACACATCAATAATTAAATTGTACAACTTTTTTCATCTGAGTTAAATTGTGCGGTATCTCGAGGTTCTATTTTAAGAACGGAAACTAGAAAAATGCCTGTCTTCGTTGAAAACGTTCGGAGCGTGCAATTATGCGTCTTCGTCGTATTCCCTGTTGCAATGGATTATTGCACTTTCAACTTTGTTATTTGCTGCACTTTTGCACAGCAACAATGTGGCATTCGGTGCAGTCTGGGAGGAGAGCGTGAAGGCGTTTGCAAACGTCATTCTTATAACCTCCGGAATATCACACAAGGAGAAAGCGAGTTTGCTGCACGAGTTTGAAAGTGCCGTGCAAGTTTTGGAGTTCATTGATTATTCGCGATTGCAATTCTAAAATAATTTAGGCCAAGATGCATTTTCAAACTTGACTATCACCTTCGATCATTACCGATAAAATTGGATTGTGCATTTTTTGCTAAAAAATTTTCAAGCATTGATTTTGCTGATGAAATGACAAATGGTTGTTGCAAAGTGGCGCATTTTCATTGATGAAAATTTGCCACGTGTTTGCGCTGGGTCGGCAAATATTCATGACGAAGGCACGCAGACAGCTAGATTGGAGAAACTAAAATAGTGCATTAGCTCTAGAATCCTTTTGCGCTAGACCGATTCCGGGGGCAAACATGTTCACCTGCATCGAGTACGATCGATCAAAATACTGTTTTGACATTACCGTTTTGAATGCACCAAATGAATACACTTCGTGCAAATTTCTATAGCTTGGTGTATAAAACTTTTGACAAAAATTCTCGTTTCGAACAAAAGAGTCACGTTTTGTTTTATTTAAAAGGAATAATAGTTTTTCCGAGACTTTTTCACATGTCAACATTTTTCATGATTTAAAGGTGCTCCATTAATCATTTTGATCTCGGCCCAGGTGATTTTTATTCCAACTTTTCATATTAGTTTTTTGTATTTTTTTGGCGCCACCAAGGACGAAAATGTATATACAAATATGTTATCCATACTAATACCATAAGTATGGTATATTTTGTATTAGTATTATATTAAAATTGATATAAATTGTTGCGACTTTATGAATAATTCATAAATAGAATATTTGTAGGTTATATACCAGTATAATTTGAATGTATGTAAAATATACTTTTGATGAATATATATTTTGTTTGTCTGTTTCAGTGTTTATGTAATTTTCATTGTTTTTTAATTGTTGCTTAATTTTTGTTCTTCTGCCATTAAGTTTCATATGTAAATTAAAACGTTTATGGCTTTATATAATTTAGATATTAGTTTTGAGAATTGCTTTTTTATTATTTTTGCCAACTACAATTTTTGTACTTTGTTGGTTGAATTTAAAATAGCATAGTCATGTTATATTGTAAGATCTAGTGAATTAAAAAACGGTGGGAATGATATTTGGGCTAGATTTCATAGAAAACGTGAGTCATGATGTTTTTTAACACGCGAATTTATAGAGAGAGGAAGATCAACGATCTTCTCAAGGCAGCCTTCTCCAGTTACGAGCATAACTGCTGGCCTAGTGAGCGTAGGCATCAAAATTCTCATTCATGAACTAAAACCACAATCAAGCGTTCAATTTCGCCAAGTAAACGAATTTCGATAATCCGAAAAATTGTCCATCCGTGCCTCACAATTGTGTTCATTTTTTTCTTACCTCAGCGACATTTCTTTTATTCTTAAAATAAAAATTATTTCACGAATCATCAACATGATCTTTAAAATCAAAAAATTTACTCCGATATTGAAAACTGTAGATTTAAATATTTTTCTATTTTTATCATTCATTGATTCATAAAAAAAAATCTAAAACAATATAAACGGCGCTTTGTAACATCGAATTCAAATTTATTCGATTCAGAAGAGGATTTTTTTATATCGAAAAATTTCCATCCCGAAGATAACAAAAACAAAAGCGTATCTGCGATTGATTCATGCGACACACAAACGTTTCATTGATCCCGCCCAAGCATTTTGCGCGACGACCGTGGCGACCTCTGCATCTGTCACCGCTTTCATTGTGTGCTCCGATTTCGCGCTCCAACTTTGGAGCAAAAAAGGTACGATTCAAAGGCGAATCCTTGTCGCTCCAGTTGAGATCAAACTCACCTGCTCGCTTTTGGATCTTCCATAATATTCTTCTCGCTGATTTTTGCCGCTTGGATGATAAATTTCAGTTGATGACGGTTGCAACACCGATAACTCGCGTGCACCAACTGACAGTTCCACGCAACTCCGACGTTTGCCTTGCTGCAGTCGCCTGGCTCGCTTGTCCGATAAACCGCGAGATTTAAATCGACATTGTTATCTTATTTCGTGATAGAACAATTACATACATTTAGTACAATTTGATATCAAAATTTCTGAAACGATAAAAATGGTTGATCTGATAAAATGATTTTCATTTTTTACACGCAATCATGAGGCATTATTTTTATTTTTATTTTGATATAAAAAATTACACACGACCTGAAAATATAAATAAACTAACATTTTTCTTTATAAATTTGATGACATGTATACATATGAGTGAAATAATGTCTTATCACCATTACACGTGCTTCCTTTGTTGAATATAATATATAAGAATTACATCACGCTAAGATATGAGAGTATCAACAAATATTTAGTATGGTATCGTGAATAGTCTTATTTGACTCGATCGCTAAATACACACTGATAATCAATTGACGTTAAATCAAGTCTGGAGTTTGAAATTGTTTTCACAAAATCATCGAGCGACAATACATGTGGTAATCTAGGTCCCGATTTATGTATTACAAAGTTGAAAAAAAAAATAGAAATGAATGTTTGCGCGAGAAATCATTTAATTGAATCGGAATTTAATTGTTTCTATTATTTGTACTGTATATGAACATTGTTGAAGATGTTTTACGATGCAACAGTGCTTGATAATTTTGTAAACACAATCACGTGTAAACAATCGTTTTTATTCCACGTGATGATTTCAGAGACTTATGTGATTATGTTCAAAGTTCGTGAATGAAAAACTGCCCTGTGCGAGCGAAGTGTCAATTGTTGAATTATTAATAATATTATAAAAATTATCTTTTTTGTCATTTGGAGAGAAACAAAGTAAGAAAACTTTTTTATCCTCGTGAATAACAAATTTTCTTTACACTTATGTTTACTATTTCTGAATGATTTTTTTTTATTATTCAGCAAGATAATGACACTTAATTTCGTACGTATAGTTTGTTTTTAAAAACAAGTTTACTAAAAAGGAACAAAACATATACTTATGCAATTAGTTTTTATTCATAGTTCGTCTTGTGGGAAACTGACAGCTTAATTTTCATTAATAGTTTATAAATAAAGCCGATATAAAATTGGATCAAAACTTTATTGTTATGAACTTTTATTTTCAGCTGCGAGATAGTACAAATATTATTTTTTCGAGAGAAATTGAGGAGTATTCCGTTACTTTTTAAAAGTATTGATAATCGTGACATTGCAGATTTGCAGACCAACAAAAATAATATCATAAAATAATTCTAAAAACATAATAATACAAAAGTCAACAATAAAAGTAAATATGTTTTGGATGCAGATGATAAAATAAAAGAAATAGTTTGAATTGATTTCTGATTTTGTAACAGAAAAAAGTTTATAAGGAGATTTAAAAAAACTTAACTTTTAAGCTCTGATTGTATCATATCTGATACATTGACACTTTACTGACTTTTTACGTTTTCTATTTCTAGCTTCTTGTATCATACACGTGTCGATCTTCGATCGATTGCATTTTTTCCAAAGACCTTTTTCAACGCAATTTTGGAGCTAAAAATATGTATTTTATTGGAACAAAATGCAAAAAAATGTAGAAAAAATCGACACTTCTTTTATCAGATTCCATGTTATTCTGCGCTGAAAAATGAAAACAAGTATTTTTTCACTCTACGATAACGTTAGAAGGATTCAGGGTGCGAGATTAAAATGTTTATTCTGAAAGTTGAAAGAATAGTATGCAAGCCCTACCATTAAACGAAATATATGAAATTATAAAACTGGTTCAAGCATTTGATGTGATTGTTGTATCAAGACAGAACAGTTATTTATGCATCGCACACAGAACCTCGTGAATAAATAATTGAATGGATCTCTTTCTTTTCGTTAACAATGTTTCTTTCCTTGGCATTTTCCCCGATAAATGTTTCAGAGGCTGAATGAATCGGCGATTTCCTATTTATAAAATGCGCTCGACCGTCTGCTTTACAAAAAAATGTAAAATAACATCGCCAACCGTATTTGTCCGTTAAGCGATCATGTTTACGGAAAGAACTCTCCTAGACTTGCGACGTCACATGAACCATCGCGTGACGGTCTTTAATTTGAGGCGCAGAATTATGAATGTTGAAAATAAGTTGCAAACATGATGCACACAACAACGACCTCTATTTTTTCTTTACCTTTTCTTTTCTTTTTCTTTTTCTTTTTTTTATCATGAATAAAAATGGAATTC
Organism: Trissolcus basalis; assembly: GCA_025266255.1. Classification (NCBI taxonomy): domain Eukaryota; kingdom Metazoa; phylum Arthropoda; class Insecta; order Hymenoptera; family Scelionidae; genus Trissolcus; species Trissolcus basalis. The sequence continues at coordinate 60,270 of JAAMPD010000617.1, read as the reverse complement.
CCTGGAACTCTACAATAAAAAACTTAAAATTTGTGACATCTAAAATTAGCAAACTGATATTTTGCTTTGCGAAAATAAAAATAATTTTGCATCCCGATTTTGCTTCGGTTAAAAAAGTTTTGACACTTATTGTAAAAGTTGAATTTTGGATGCAAGTCGTCAGACATGTCCAGACAGTTGCAAAGCCGGAAATAATATACAAAACACACGCGATGACTTGATTAAAATACACAATGAAGTTAAACACATTTCCGTCAGGAGCTTTTTCCAGGAAAAATATTTTGAACGCGAATTGAATTACACAATCGCACATTTTTCAGCAGTGTCGATTATATTCGTTAATTGCGCGATTGTAAAACGCGAAACTCGCGTGTTTTTTCACAGTTTTGTAATTGGTTAATTGTCGGTCTTCAATTTTGCAATCACTCTTATTTACCAATATTTTAATATCGATGAATAATGATAAAATGAGGTTTCTAGAACTTTCGGCAAGAATTTCAGTAATACCAATAGAAACGAGCAAACGTGGAATGTAAACAGTCTCGCAAACTCGAACTTTCCGCTGTGATTCATAAAGCACATTGCCGGATGAATCATTCAACATTCGATGATACTTTGCACAGTGAAAATGGTCGATTGGCTGTTCCGGCTTGGCTATTTGTGACTTACATTAAGATTAAGATTTAGCTATTAAATTAGCATATTGGTGATTAGTCTCGATGAGGCATCCGGACTGATGTGTAGAATTAATTGATGTAATAAGATTTGCAGAAACAGTTCACTTGCAGAAGTTAAAAAATTTCAGTTTGAATTTGGTACAAGTGATTTGCTCCAATTAAATTTATCGAGTTTAAAAAAATTGAACTCGTCAAGTACAAGATCTAATCTGAACACAAATTAATAAAAACACAAATTATATATAAATAAAGTCATTCTGTCGAACCAGAAAAATATATTTTCGACATTTGATAGAGAAACAAAGAAATTAAGAAGCTAATAGAAATATAAATAAACAGATTTATATAACCGTGTCTAGCAAAAATAGGAACAGGGATAAATAACAAACAAGCATCGATTACGTTTAAATCGTCATTTATTAATTAATAAATTTGTCGAGCAGATCGACGATCACAACGAGATATAATTTGTAATTCTTCTATATCCATCGTTTAACGAAAAGATTTTTAAAAATGAAACAGAGAAAGATATAGACTTGAATTCTTTTTCGCGCGTAAAAAACAAAAGTAATCATAAATTCGTGTCATTCATACATGAAGCATTCAGTCGCATATTCCACTGATAGCGAACATCTTCAACGTAGGTATACTATATTCTGTTCGCAAGAATATTTGCCGATAAGAGCGAGCCGCGTGTGATTATATAAACGCAGCATTATTGAAAACGAATCGCCCTGTGTGCTCTGTATACGCTCAGACCGTCATGTTTGTCCGGTTGTGAAAATTGCACACGCATTCATACACACGCAATCGTGTTTATAAGTGATTCACAATGTTACTACATCCAACACACAAGTGGAATCCGTATGATCAATGACTATGCACTAAAACATGCACAGCAAGTCGTATATAGCTAATATTGTGTCGTTACGTTATTGTTCTTTATACAGGATCCGCCTTGACTTCAACACTCATCCTCCTTTTGAGTCTTCCATTGAGAGAAACCGTCGAAACAAAAAAATAACCACTTCCGGTCCAAACAACTTTGTACTTTTCAATCGTTCTCTCTGCGCAATTACTATATTACAAAAATAATCATCGGGCCTACCTAATTCTAACAGTAATCAATACTTTTACAATCACCGTGGAAACACATCTCTCAACGAGCGCACGACCCACTTAGCTGAATTTCCGCCTTAAAATTGAAGAATCACTTTGATTCCTCAATTTCCGCACGAGTTTGCAAAAGGCATTTCAGTAATACTTGGTTAGTAAAAGACGGTTAGACAAACAGGCTGACAAAAATTCCCCTTCTAACCGTCTCGAACCCAAAGGTAAAATTTTCAGCTTCGACAACCAACGCACTTTTCGAAAATCTTAAAACAATATCAAGATGAGATTTGTTTACTGGTTACAGTACCATACATCTTCTCTTGTCTGAAAAATTTGTTTGGATTCTACATTCTCAGACTTTGTTTTATTGTGTCGGGACAGCACATTTTGTGATAAACAGCTTTTTCTCAGTCCGCGTCCTTCGTTGCTAATGTTAATAGTACCGTTATAAAGGTGCGAACTGCAATTACGAAAGTCACGCACGAAGGATGAACCATTGAAAGCCGACGAGATTTCGTCATTGCAACAGCCCTTCGCGTGCTTTCGAACTAAATGCATTGGCGTCTAAACAACAAAGCGGTTACAATATGGGTCAGAAGAGATTCCGCTCAGAACAAATGTATGGATGATTAATAAATAATTCTAACGCTAAGAAAGGCATGACATGTCGTTGGTCGATAAATGATCGGCACAGTGTTGATGATCTTCGAGAGTATTCACACGAAACATTGGATGACAAAATAATGCAACACACGTAACGCTGTGTCATTATAATTATTATTAGTATATATAAATTTACGCATAATAACAAGCGAATTCGTACGTTCGCTAGCTTACCATAGTGTTTTGGAACTCGTTTACCGCTTTGTTTACTCTCTGCAAATTCGAACGCTAGTTGAGGCTAACGTATACAGAAACTGTATTTACAATTTTGTGTAGCATTCGCTTAACTTAAATCACCTTGATTTGAATTGGACATAATGTAAAATTAGAGTACAACAGTGAAGCTCATTCCGGAAACAGTTAACGAATTTGAATAAACAAGAAACACTAGATTGTATGAGATCCGCGTGGAATCAATCCTGTTCAGTTTCTGAGCTCTCCAAATCGTGTTCGTAATCATGCCGAAACAATTTGCATAATCGAAACTGATTCACTGTAGTTCGATAATACTGCTTGTAATGAAATTCTACATTGTATCCATATTCTTTGAACCAATATTGAAAAAATTTAACCAGTAATAGTAATTACATCTATGATCATAAAAAAACAACCAAGAGCTTGGATATTTGTTTTTCATTCTATTTCATTTCTGCAGGATTTTCCGGATCGATTAAAGCCCTTTCTTTGGCATCCGCAAACACATACATACGGATACGTTTCACATTCATACAAACTCTTTGCCACATTAATATCCATAATTCGAAAATATTAAATCTAATTGTTATTTTTTTCGATATTTGTTTACGAATTTGAACTTAATCATTATAATAAAAATCACCTTTATTACGCACAGCGCTTGATGTTAGTTGTGATAAGTACATGCAACACTCAATTTAGTTGAATCAAATTTGAGTCGTTGATATATAACAGCTATAATGTTACAGATTTTTTTACATAAAAAGGACACGGATCATTATTGTTTTTTTGTTTTTGTTTTTTTTTTGAACAGTATTTTTTTCCCTGCTCTTCAACACTAATTACAGTTTTTATCCGGAAAAAATTACTCTATCGTTTAGTTCTATTGTTTGTTTTGGTATCATCTAATTTCTTCAAGTCTGCTTTGTGCGAATTGACCCATTTCATGAATCAATAACTCGACAGCAACGCACGTGGCTTTTGTGGATAAAATTCTACAAAAATTAAACGGCAGATAAAAAAAATTGTTTTTTTGAACCAACCAATATAAAAGACCAATATTTTCTGTCCGTTGACTCAGTGATACGAAATAAAAATCGTAACGTTTGAAAGGACCGCGCATAGAAATGTATAAAAAAACAACTCTTCAAACAACGAGTTTGGATTAAAGCCATATATTCAAGCTATCTAGAATCTTTGCACGTACTTACGACCAAACCCGATGCGAGCTCGCTATCAACACAATCACGTGACTTTGTTGTCATTCAACGACACATTTTTCGCAGCGATTGTGCTGCCTTGTTTTACTTGACTGAAAACAATAAACAAACATCACATAACCACATTAAGAACGAGGTCGCAAAGTGTTTGCGAGACACCCTGCAGACACAGGAATGCCGTCAAAGGAACCAAATTGGAAATCTTCCGACGTGTAGAGTAACGGAAAATTCAAGTTAACAAAAATGGACGTGAAAAATAATTCGGTCAAGTTCTGACTTGAGGCAGATCGTTTGAAAATTGCGATCGACGTTGTAATTTCAAGCTATCTTTAATCAAGGATGGCAATAACATTTTTTATTGCCAGTGTGCAAATTTGGGTAATATTTTTTGAGAGCGAATATGTCGACAAGATTTTATCATTTTTTAGACGGAAGTTAAAGTTTTCATTCGAAAAATTTATTTCCAGTGACCTATGTCAGCGTCATGCAGTAGTTTTTTGACTACATTGTTTATTTTCTTCTTAGGATGACTAAAGCGAGACATTCGCGTTTCGTCGAGTATAACCGAAGGCGCACGAACGAGGTACGTATATTTACAAACACCAGCCGTTAATGGCAAACTAACAGGGTATTCAGTTTGAAAACGTTTCCCAGAAAACCGAGACAATGAAAAGCATCCTAGAGTTTGACTGCCGCTCTCTCAAGCGAAGCAGAAGGGATTGCTCTCTCCTCCCTTCAACGCAGGTCACCGAGCTATCAACACCCCACCCCTAGCACATTCCAACAATCCCATCCTCGTAACGAAAATGAGGATAGGATGTGTACAACAAGTGCGATTCTCTTGATATAAATAGATCTAACAACGATACTAACTTCGTTACACATTACTTATTCCAGGTTTAATTATTCATGTTGATTCGAACAATTATTTAGCTCGATCCAGATGTCCTATGCCGTCACGGTAATTTATTTTTATCGTCGATGCTTTCTTCATAATAAAACCGAACAAAAACAATTCGCGTCCACAAAGTGTTCAAATGTCATACACTTGTGACCTCATAGATCGATATCGCGATAAATTGGTGGCAATTGTGTAATGTCATCCTCGTCGTAAAAGCTTTTTCTGCGGTACCGCCGGCCGTCGATATACCTTTTGTCTCCGTCAATGTCCGAGTCCTGCTCCCAGTCCTCAAGATCCTCTTCAGTCTGCAACCTCTTAACAGCCTCTTTGATGAGCGCACCTTCCCGTAAAAGTTCTTGCAGCACCTTGTAAGGGTCGTCCTCTTCGTGGCGCGCGGAAACTCGCTTTTTCTGGTGTTCCACCGTCGGATGACTGGACTTTTCACAAACACCAGGCTCGGCCCATGATCGCGATGGCACTCGGTAGGGCGAGGGTCTGTTTTTGTGACTGACGCTCGGCTTTGCCTTCAGACGTAGGTTCTCTTTGATTCGCGAAACCAGAAGATCAACATCTCGCGACAGGAAATCCTGCGTGGTCGCATCCGGCATCACTTCGATCAAATAAGTGGGCTCCTCAGCGCTCGGCATCGTCTGTCCTTCTCCCTGCTCCGTCTCTCTCTTTTGCACTCTCGTAAACACGGCACGGCGTTTGTTTACTTTCCCGACTGTTCCTGTTTCTATTTGAACTGGCTTCTTGGAATTGTTTCGTAGTCGTCGGCTGAACGTCGACAAAAATGAATTTCAAAATCGTACACACGATTGTGCCTTAGCAAGTATACAATCGTGTTTGTTTACGTGCGCCCAACGTATGGGCATGCACGGAAGGTTTTGTTGATCAGCCTTTCACAGAATGTGAGTAATTTAGCACAGACCAACTACCAGTCTCTACGATTACAAAATGATCTAGTCTGTTGTTGTTCTCTCCCAGGAAGCAAATTTCGGCACTTTACCCAGATGGCGACGACGTGTGTACGTCTGTAAAAGCGGCCGTCCTTGTCGCACCGTGCACACGTCCTTTGTTTGTTATTGTGTCATCGGACTGTAGTGCTCGATACCTCGACAATCGAGAATTCCACACTTGGAAAGCACACAGCACCAACAGTCTATCTTAGAACACGCGCGAACGACCTCAAACTCAACGTCTGGGTCGAGTTAAAACAGCAAAATAGCGTTGCGCGTTTCTGCCTCCTCAGAACGTCAGAAGACGAACGAGAATCGGGGCTGCCACTGGCATGAACCTTCCTCCGACTCTCTCTCTGTTATTATTGTTTGGCCGCGCATGCGCGTAGCGCCGCCGTCGCTGCTCGCGTAAACAAACCGTTAACTCAAAGCCCGGCGAATCGATAATACGCGCTCTTTCTCCTACCCTACTACCGCACTACTATGACTGGCGCGCGTGTTTTTGTTGACTGTTTTCTTTCTTTATCTTCGTCTTTGTATCTCGCTGTCCTCCTTTGTTTTGTTTTGTTTTTCTTCGAATCCGCGTTGCGGAATCCTTGTGCGAATTTGTCCTTGCCGCTTTGTTTGTTTATTTACACTTTTTCAGCCTACCGTTCTTTATTGTTCGTTTAAGGTCACCTTTGTCATCAAGTTCGAAAACAAATTTTGATTTCACTTTAGCAAACTTTTTTCATCAATTTATTCACTCGGGCACACGTAATTGGAAGCTTCTTGTTTGGGAAGAAATAAATATTTGGCACAAATGACGACAAATCAATGGCGGATTTTGTTCGGATTTACCGATGGGTTATTCCAGTTTGTCGAGTGCTTTCATTCGAATCGTTATATATCATGTAATGTATTATCAGAAAATTGAGAGCAGATAGGTGAATAAGACTAATGTGATACGAGCCAATGCAATTTTGCAATCAAGTGTGTATCAATAGACGGAACGCTATTTCAGTTTGGGGTCGGAAATTTCAGAACATTATAAAAAGTTTATGCAAATATTATTATATCAAGTGATACCGACCTAATAGAACAACTTTTTATTACAGCTGAACTAACACAAATATTGTTGGTGTTCTTGTATGTTTATTAGTCATTGTTATTTTGATAATAGCTATTCATAACTAAATAATAGTTAAGAATTTTCCTCTCTTTGTACACTTTTTGTTTTTAGGCTTGATAAGGGTTTCAGAAACTAATCTAAAAGTTTTTTTTATGTATATACATTGGTTAAATTTTGTTAAACTTTTTTTGTCGTACTGAATATTTGGACCAAAAAGGTCAATATCTTCGGTCAAAATGTTTCAGTTTAAGTGGAATAATAAATTTGTTTTGACATTAATTCATCTGAGACTGATGTGTTGTTTTCATCTACGGAACTCTATACTGTAGAATATCCCGTAGGTTGACATTTATACAACACGTGTTCTTATCAAACGCTCAAATGATATACCATCACGTATATGAATTCAAGGTTATCCATATCCGCATTCTTATCATGGGAAAAGACTTCGTAACCATCGAAAAAAGTTGATAAAATTTTACATTTAAAGGATGATCATTAATCAGAATCCAAAAATAAAAATCGTCAATATTTTCGTCTATGGTTTATTAAAAATTATCATCTTTGCTCCACTTGTCAGTGATTGTGTTATAAAAGCAGAAAACCCGGCCAAATTTTTTTAAAGTTATTTTTCTTTCACGCCTCCTTATAAATTTTTGTAGAATAAACAATGTTATCTGGTGTTCAAATAAACTCCGTCACGAAGACTCGCTTCATATCAGCAAATTCCGGAAGAATAACATTGTGTTGCGTCACTAGCAAAAAATTTATTCAAGTTTGTGCTTTAATTTTAAAGCGTTCAGTTTAAAAACAAAGGTTAAAGGTGACAAAAACGGGACAGCGAATTTGATGTCAGATGTAACCTTTAGATAGATTCTTCAACTCATTTATCTACTCAACATAAAAAAGTAACATAAAAATAGAAAAAAAAATTATCAAAGGTTAAAAAATACATACATACAATTGAGTACTTTTTAATTTGATTCCAAATTGATTAAGGGAACTTGCCAATTAAAAACGAGCATTTTTCGTTTGTTTTGGATTTGTTTGTAACACTTTTCTCTGCTTTTTCGCGTTGTATCTCAAAAAATTGTTCGCTCACGAATATTTCAAATTCAAAAAAATAATGAAAAAAAGTTTTCGGAAAAAATGAATTTCACATTGCCGCAAGCGTTTCAACCATTAAACATTGGTGTACATTATTGTTTATTATTTTTCAACTTTTACAGCGAATTTCAAAAACGAAAACACCTAAAAAATTAAATTTAAAAAACTTCAAATAATACAAAAAATGTTTCTCATTTTTTGTGTAATTTTTCATTTGCTTTTCCCTTAAAAGGCAAACGCAAATTGAGTCATTCCATTGTAAATGCGGTGAGGCTAAATTCCGTCTCTTGAATGTTTATTCATCATTTTTTTATTTGAAATTTTCTTGAAATTTAATTTTACACACTTTTCTAAATACAGATAAAACAAATATTTTTTAAATGAAAAAATATACATTGTTTTATCTATCATTCCAACACTCTTCAACATTAAAATGATTCTTTAAGACCATCAGTTCAATAATTTTAGGCTGAAACGTTCGTTTATTTGTGTTTTTGATAGAAAGAAGTTTGAATGAATCTCGAACAAAACATTTTTTCATTCATGAACATCGATGAAACCTTAAAATGTGAAAAATGTGAATAATTAGGTCAATGTCTTGACAGCTAAGAAAACTAGACGAAAATAGATGTTAAGCGACTCTTATTTTAGTTCGACCGTTTAGACTAATCAAATTTTCCTAACTAACTTAAAAACTGTTCAAAAACATCAAGCCCACACATCATTAGAATATTTTGTACACAATTTATGATCTTTACTTTCGTTCCTTTTCATCACATTTATCATGTGCGCTTGGTTTGTAGAATGATAAGAGAAAATTATTTGAAAAAGATTAGGCCGTCGATCTCAAAACGAGTGCCCATGTCGCAACTCGCGTAAATCTAAAAATATGGTTTCACGAGAGGTGCGTTGCAACATTGGCGTTGTCGTCATTAGTCCGTCAGTGTCGAATTGGCATGAGTGACAATCGCGCAAATCATCTCCTTACGTGGGCGCTCCCAGACGAAAGCAGATTAAAGACTAACGAAACAAGTTGATCAAGACATGACAAACATTGTTTTTGAGTCGTTGCGCAACAAGCAAAAACAATTGCGATTATTACACCCTGTGCCCGTGCAGAAATTTGTTTCCCTTCGACACAATCGAGCGTTATATAAGACACTTCAATGCAGCGAGTTTGAAACCCCTGGACAATCAATTGAACTAAAAGAATTCAAATCTAATTGTTCAATCTCCAAGCTGAAAGACTCAGCCAATGCGAAAAATCTCTGAAAAAAAGCATCAATTAAAATGTTTGTCTCTCACTGTAATCACAAAATGAAATAGAGTAATAAAAAGTTGATTGAACAAACTTCATTGTAAACCAGATTACATAAACGTGTTCAAATCAGCATTCCGTTCGCGCAATATTTCGTTTCGCTGGAGTAAGATATGTTCGCGGGTTTCCTTGCCGAATCTAATTATCCTACTTTTATTTATAAAAACACTTGTTCGTGAATGAGAACGCGAACAAATGCGAGTAAATTAGTAATTAGTTGAAAACTCATCGAACATGAATAGAAGTAATAAAGTCTTGAAAAAATATATAAATGATTAAAATTTTGTTCGTTTAGGCATGCAACTCAGATGTTTTGACGCAAGCCTTATCGACGTTGATTACATAAACACAAACAAACGCCGCCGGCTGTTACTATCTTCGTATGTGTCACTCAGCGCGGGGTTATACCAATAATTCACTTATTTGCAGACATATTGACTGACAAACAAACAAGGTTCAGACTTGTTGTTGTTGTTGAGCTCGTGTGCAAGGAGCAACCACGAATTATACTCTCATCGGGTCAAAAAGTGAATGGTAGGGATATTCGATATACAGATCAAGGTTACACTAAGCTCCCACGGCTACGTCACTCCTCATGGAGATCCGCGCGCGGGCGCACTGACACCGTCGCACCCCGCATGTATATACAGATCATTCACGAAACCCTGGATGTCAATAATTCTTTCACTACTCGACTTTGTTATTTGTCTTTACATAATTGCAGTTGCGCCGATATTGGAAAAATTGTATATTTAGATCCAAGCCACTGAATGAATTGTAAAAATAAGCCTCTGGTAATATTTAAAATACTTTCTCGTCGGATATAATACTTGATCTGTTTCGTTGTTCCACTTGAGATTTCAGTTCCTCGTACTTTGCAACCAACAAGTTCGGATCAGCTATGAAGGTCTGCCACAGGATCGCCTTTTCTCGTTCCAGAGAAGAATTGGTAATTTTTTTCTGAAATGAAATTATTTTAATCAACTTTTATATGAAATTCATGTCGGATTGGTTTTTAAGTCGATGGTAAATATGTGCAGATCAATTACATTGGCTTCCTTGAATTTGTTATGCATAGCTTCAAAATTCGTCTGGCCGGTTTCCACTTTGCTGGTGATTTCAAACATCTTGGATGATATCGAAAAACTGGTCGCTTGAAAGGTTCTCGTTAAACCGTTGTCCAGCTCTTGTAGATACGATTTGGAAAATTCGTTATCACTGAATATGAAAAAAAAGGTTCAGTAAATTATCTTGACAAAAAAGAAATTAATTAAAATTAAAATTGTACTTACATAGTTGATATTTCTTGCAACATCGGAATACATTTGTTCTCTAGACAAAACTTAATATTCTCCGTGTTTTCATCAGCGAGAGATTCGTAATTTTGAATGCACTTGTAAATATCCGTTGTTCTGCTACAACCCATCATATTCAGAAACAATGCGTTGAAAACATTTTGTTCGCTAGACGATGAATCGAGGACTTGCATGTATTCATCTTGCAATTTTCGCATTAAATCCTGTAACAAAAAGTATAACGTTCCATATAATTTCAATTCGTAAACTAAAATTGTCACAATTGACATTTTAAACTGAAAACGTACTAATCTTTTTTCGGACAAAGAATATTCCGTTTGAAAATGATGTTGAGCATCTTGAGCAAAGCGAGTAAGATTGGTAATTTTTTGCTGTTGCGATGACATTAGTACACACAAATAGTCCACGTAGGCATGACCTTTCACACTTGCTAGAACTTTCAACTCGTCAATTTTGGCCAGCTGTTCTTTCAGTTGCTCAATTTTATTTTTTGTAACTTCAATCAAAAACCTATTCACTTCCACCTCGCCGAAATTCTCCGCGGCATCTCGCAATTGTACGTTCAGCATCTCTATGTTTTCATCCAAGTAATTTCGTTTCCTCATCATCTCTGTTATTTCTGTTCTGAAAGTAAAAACATTCGACTTCAGTTTGTTTCAGTTCCAAACGTACGTGTAAAAACAGTCGACCAAACCCAACCTGAATTGGTGCGAATTTTTTTGACAATTCATCAGTTTTCCATCATTGTACATTGTTTCTAGGAAATGTATAACTGTTCTCCAAGAAGCCTGCTCAATTTTGTTATTTATTTCTTGGAATTTTGCTCTTGTTAAACTGCAAAACAATTAAATTTAACGATTAAATGAAAATAAATCATTTTTCATTACCGCAATTGTTCGCACTCATCATTATAAATCAAAATGTTAGTTTTGAAACTTACTTGTTCTTACAAATTGATAGTTTCGACATGTCGTCAACATTGCTTGATTCGCTGGTGTTGAAAATAGTTTGATTGCCATCAGTTTTATGAAAAATTAACTTATCGTTAAACTGTTTCTTCATATAAGTCTCCAAAAAGTTGCTATATGTATTCAATTGTTTAATAACCACGTCTACAGGAACCTGTGTCCATGTGATCATCTGAAAAAAAAAATCCATTTATATGATACTTAAACATTTTTTATTATTTTGCAAACATATCATTTCTTTAATCGAAGGCTGAGTGATCGATATGTCTAGACTCAATTGTGATGACCATTGTTTATATTTCTTTTTATATACACGCAAAGAAATAAATAATGTATATTTTTCTCATTCAAACGCCTATAAAAATAATGTTTTTTATTTCTGTCAATATATTTTACCTTCCCATATTGATCCGTCGAACTGCCATAAATATTGGCAAGATATTTCAAACTCGCAAAGACTTCCTTACTGACTGAATTGAATTCCTCCAATGAATCATAGCATTTATTATACGACAATTCCACTTCTGCTTGTTGTTTTTCCAGGACTTTCTCAATTTTCTCTAATTGCTCCTCTGCCTCATTTTCCGATATTCTATTATAAAAAAGAATAAGTTTCAGATATAAAACTTACATTTCACAAAAACAAAAGTCTTAATCAGTGGCAATTTTTTTAGACAAAAGTTTGCAAATACGTACGTTAGCTTTTTATATTGCTCTTGCAAAAAGTAGTAATATTCTTGGTCTTTTTGAAACTGTTCTTTTTCCAATTCATAATCAGGGATTGGCTGGTTGAGATCTGTCGAGGAGGACAGGAACCAGTCCTCCAGTTCAGGATATTCTTTCAAAGCATTTTCCCATTCAACATCGAGTTCTTCACCTTCTAACCAGTCACCTGATTTTTTTATTTGTTCTGCGCTATAAATAAAATGTAAAAAATTAAATATTAACACGTCAAACTTTTAAATGTCATTTTAGGTTAGAATAAAAAACACATATGCCAAATAAAAAAGATAACATTTTTTGTGTTAAAATAATTGTTGAATATTAAGTTATTGAAAGATTAAATAAATGAGAAATTACTTACAAATCGCAGTCATCTTCGCTGGATAAATAATTGTGTTCAGTGACATTATTGACAAACCATTGTAAAAAAGGTTGTGTGGCTTTGCTGTCACAAATAGTACCTAGAGAATTAAGATTCACACTGGATATTAAATCCGGAACAATTTCCTGGAGCTTCGCATAAAACACATCCTTGGAAACATTCATTTTAAAACAACAAGTTGCACATTATACAACGTCTTTTCAATTCGAACATTGTTTACTTCTGCTTAGAGTGGGAACACTTTTCCCCTAGTTAAATGTTAGGAACTTTAGGTTAATGAGTAACAAACAAATTCCCTAGGAAAATTACTGTCACAATGTAACCTCACTTTTCATGTAAACAAACAATTCAAATGTCACGCAATGAAATTATTGTTGGAACTGCAATATGTAATTGAAATTAATTTTCGTTTATCTCAAATTTAATAGGTTATATTTTGACAATACAAAAAATTCAATTGTAAGTACTAATGTCAGAAAAAAAACTTAAATATTGAAGTATATAAATTGTGCTTTTAATTCTAAAGCTCCAAAATTTTGCACACCAATTGAAATTAAATATAATTGCAACAAAAGTTTGTTTTATTTAAAAAAAAATTCAAGACAATTTAGTTTTGAAATTTCAAAATCATTGATAGTATTTTAACTAATTGAGCAATATAAAAGTGTATGTTGAAAAAAATATGACCAGAATCTTGATACTTAATATTCAGTCTAAACCTTGAGAGTTCAATTAAGGAGTGAAATATAGTTCTGTGAATTAACATTTTTGTTATTCTTACCGTATATAAATCTGTAGTTAAAATACAAAATACTGATAACATAATAAATTACAATCATAGTTAATTCATATACAATTCATGTACTTGTTTCATAAATTTCAAATAAAACTTTGAATAAAGCAATGCAATTAGATTGATTTTCATGTTGTTCGTGTGAATTTCTACTCTTTTTTTTTGAAACTTTTTAACAGTTGATTTTGCATAAAAATAAAATACTATTTTGATATGGAAAAGAAATGCAACATTTTGTGTGTTTATCAGAGATTTGTTAAATTATTTTTCTACAGTGTATTTCACGTCTTGTATTGCTCTACAGTGAAGAAAGCACCATGAAATATGAAAATCCAGTGTTCAAGAGCTGAAACATTGATTAAATCAAAATTCTAAATGATAAATTGTGTAATATTTTTTAAGGTATACCATAACATGACAGTCCATCGAGGCTTTATAAATTCCATAAGCTTCGACGCATCTTACTTTCTTACAGTTGCACAAAATTAAACCGACTAGTCTTTGTATTCGTGGAGAAGATTTGTACCATGCCGAATCATAACTGAAAAAATTAAATTATTTATTAAAAAAAGAGCCTAAAGGTTTAGTGAAATCAGATACATAATGATGCTCAAATATTTCTGTCAAAAATAGAAATTATTTCAGTGCAAAAATTGTCTTGAATATTTGAATATATCAAACAAAAATTCTAAAAATTAATGTTGACATTCATCTTTTTTAATATGCAATTAATTAACACCAATATAATAAATACCATTTGGAATTCAATTCCTCAAAATGACTACTTATCTGTTCACCCACAAAGCAGTACATAAAATTTGTAACATATATGCTAGTTGTAAGAAGAACGACTTTGATAAGCTCCAGAGCATTCGACAAATCAATTTTTTCTTGAACTAACTTTCGTACCTGTATAATGATCAAGTTAATAAATCAGTAATAGAAAAATAAATGAAAAGAATATGTTAGAAAAAATTGTTTTACTGTATACAATGTTGTAGACAATGTACAAATACTTATGGAGAAACAGATGAAAAGTATGGATTCAAATACCTGTTTGATGCCATTCATGAATCTTTCGAAGTCAGAATTTAATCAGTTTTAAAAACAGAGTATAGAAAGTAAAATGCGTTATATTGTAATATAAACTTTCAACTCACTCTTCTGCATTATGATGTTTTTTATAACAAATTTTTATGTCTTCAATAGCATTCTTCTTGAATGAATGTTCATTATGAACGTTTTTACCTATTTGACTTGCGTAATACCTGTATAAAATAAAGAAATGAAAAATGAAATATCTATAATATATTGTACAATCATTTTTTCATTTTATTATAATGTTTAATGTGTCAAGTAAATTTTATTTAGTTACCCAGTTGTGTCAGTTAGAGACAAACTGTGGAGCGTCAGAACAAGAATGGAACAAAAAATTAAATGCATTCTTAAAATGGCCGCCGTGGAAGCAAAAACATAAAATAAATGAACTTCCCAAAACTTATCCGAGTAAATAGAGTTGATTTCTGTTTCTACTATATAACATTCGCGACGTGATTCATTTAAGGGCTTCAGAGAATCAAATATTTTGAGAGTGACGGGAGATATTAAAACGAGAAAAATATACAAAAAACTAAACAATCCTGAAAAAAAATAAAAACATAATTTCAATAAAAAATTGAAATGAACTTTTTACATACATTAATACAAAGGACAACATTATTTAATTATTATTTTTTAAAGTGAACAAGTTTGTCCAGTGTTATTTAATTTGATAAATACCTGTAATAGCGGTCAAGTACTTTTTACCCTTTATCCAGTAATTGTAAAAAATTACATATTCATCGTATGAATCGATTGAGTTCCAGTGGATCTTCATATTTTCATGCATTCGATGAATCTTCATATTTAATTAACAAAGAAAAAACTGTTTTAACATTTCACTCTTTTTTAGAAAATTCAGCATTAACTTCTCAAAATAAAAGCTTAGTTGTACACTTCAAATAACATACATTTCATTAAATTTTTTCTGATTGACTTTGACTTATTTTAAAATTTTGAACTGAGCTTTTGACTTTGAGTTGCTTATTGTACAGGGAGACTGATTTTCTCAAAAAATTATTACCACGCGTAATGATTGATTAATATTGAACCTACATGAAAAATAAAAAAAAATCGTTTTGATTTACCATTGGAGAATCTTACAATCAAAAAGTCATATCAAATTATACAAACTTGATTTTCTAAAAGCTACCTTTAATAAGGATTTAAATTATACTATTGGTACACCTAAAGTTTTTTTTTCTCCTACTATTGTTCCAAATTAGTGATTACAATAATAAAATATATCTCACAAACCAAAGAAAACACTTAATCTGAAAAATTATAAATATATATTTTCTGGCCAGCATACGAAAACTTGTTATTAGAGAGGTTCTAAATGTTTGTCAGTAAAGAAAGTTACTACATAGTCAAGGTTTAGTCAGACAATTCAACGTTATAGTTTTGAGTGCAAAAAAATAATGACCAAACTTACTTGTCTGCAGCACGACACTTTTTGAAACAAGTTTCATTAAAGTTGACAAATTTCATAGACGTCGTGCATTATCGCCATTTCCATCAAAAATTCGTTGAACTGTAAAACCTATTAGTCTGATTGTAGGCATTTAGTTTTGTATCGACATACCATGCAATTAAAAGTTGAAAACAAGTTTAAAATATTTATTTCTTTTTAAAACAGCAAGTTTGAGTATATTTATTTTAATCTGATAATGAACAAAGCATCATAAAATATGAAAATCCTTTGCTTAAAAACTGAAATGTAATTTATCAGAATTTGTTTCATCTATCAATATTGATTTATTATATGTATGATTTGTACGTATAACTGAAAAAATTGTTACATACTTGTAAGTGAAATTCCAACGATGCTGTACAGATCCCATAAGCGTTGACAGACCTTAGTTTTTGGGAGTGACGTGAAATCATGAGAAGAGATTTTTGTAATTGCAAAGGCAGCGAGTACCATTTCGAACAATAACTGTCATGTTGAACAATCAATACAAATTTATTAAATAAATCAAATTAAAAAATCGATAGTATTAGATATCAAATGAATTAAATCAATTACCATGCATAGTTGAAATTTGCAAAATGGTTGATGATTTTTTCGCCAACTGTACAGTACATCAAGTTTGCACAATAAATAAAAAAATAGTGGATAAAACTACAATTAAATTTGATGAATCTGATTTTTCAGAAATTGTGATTACGATCTAAATGAAGAAACATTTAGAAATTAAATAGAAAAACGAAGTCCTGGTAATTACAAAATCATTCTTACCGTGTACAATCCTGTGGCTAAAGTACAAATACTGATAATGAAACACAATAGTAGGACTAACTCATAAACTTGTTTCATACAATCAATATAACTTTGAAATAAAAAAGGATAATTATAATTAGATTAATTTTCTTTTACATTCATCCGTTTTTTTTCAGAAAAATAAAAAAATGAAATTACAATATTTGAATGAACTTACTTGTCTGCTTCGCGTTGTTTCTTAACGCAAAACTTAATCTCATTGGTATTACTTTTTTGAATATATTGATAATCTTTACCATATAGAATATAATAATCAGATCCTAACTGTTGAATGTAGTGGCTGGAAAATAAATGTATAGGGTAAATGTACCAGTAATTGTCCGTTTAAGGATTTTCCATTATAAGAACACTAATATTTGAAGACTAAAATAAGTTGATAAGTGATTTTGTTCCTAGTGCAAGTAATAATATTAAATTTAATAT
>JAAMPD010000617.1:0-43002 GCA_025266255.1 Trissolcus basalis | reverse complement strand
TTAGGAATAGTCGATTGAAAAAATGAAAAAAAATGCGACTATAAAGTGGCTGAACGAAGCCTACCCCATTCAGGTACCTTGAATACTTGTAGATTTTATAATGCGTGTCAAATACTGACTCAGTTTGACAGTGCATTTTTCTTCTGATTGTGAAAAGAAGAAGAAGAAGAAGGAAATAATTCTATTGAAGATAAGATATAAATGAACTTAAATGGAAACAAACTTTAGTTGAGCAATTCGAAAAGTTCAGTTTCAAGTAAAAAAGGTAAACGTTTAAAAGAAATGCAGTGAAGGATAATCGATGAATAAACTATCGCGACTGACACCCGCCGTACAGTTATACTTCAAATGCAACCGTGAATATAAAAGCGTTAACAGATTAAAAAATTCATATCTCTTTGAAGAGACAAAAGTTCTAATTTAAACAGTTACAAATGATTTTCAAATAATGGAATAATTTCTAACTCGAAAGAAACTTTCTTAACTTCATTTAAATTTTTTTCTTAATCTAGAAAATGAAAATTACAACACTATAACTCGTTCATTTTTTATTGAAAGTAGGAATTTTAATTTCTGAAATTCATTTTATCTATTTGTATATCAGCTGTACAGAGAAATGAACAAATTTAAAATTATTCGTTTTATTATATATGTCGCTCTGAGGAAAAGCCAGTTAAGTGTATATGTAAATCCTATACCACTTAACTGGTTATTCCTCATAGCCACAGATATAAAATTTGCACATTGTGTTGTTCTTAATTTTCTCATAATGTCGCATAAATCAGCCATCACGACTTTTAAGTCGGTTGCGGAAGTCGAAAGTCCGTACTTACAAATGCTTCATTCTGTCGAAGAATGGTTGCTTCGGGGAAGTCCCAAGCAAGAGAACTACATGCAAATGAATGGACCACCAGGTAAGTTGATTGAAAGAAAAATTTGAATTGCAGTTCATTAATTTATTTGTGTAGTTGTAATTAAAAATCATTCTGTTTTAGGTGGAATTAGAACAGCTCTAGTAGCTAACCAGAAAGTTACGTTGAGATGACGAAACCTAATCTTGAGCATGATTATATGAACATAAAAATGGGTGTCCGATTAAATCAGAATCGCAGTTACTGTTTAAAGTAAGATTACGAAAAGACAGTTTTTTTACCGTTGAATGACAATCTGGACATTGATAGTCTTGCCATCAAATTAAGTAACACCTACTGGCTTAACAATTTTTTCCTTTCCGGTAAACAATCCTCTGGCGCCTGGAAAAATATAAAAGCCCTTCTCAACTATTAGTTACTCCGAAACTAATAGACTTTTATACCATCAAAGTGATTACCCATTTTTCCGCCATTTAAACAGCTTAAATAGTTCTCTATAGTATTAAAGAGAACGTAATTAAAATTAACGTCAGCTTGGTGAGATATAATAACTTTTTAGATTAATTTAGAATTTTAATCAATCAGTTGTTTCAAGTAGGAAAATCTCTAAAGGTCTTTTTGAATCATAATAATTTTTTCTAAGTTTGTGGCTTCAGTTTATATGATTAAAAATTATGTATCTGAAATTAAAATTGAAATATTTCTTTGTTGTTTTTAGTTCGCTACTAAAAATCATTAGAAATAGTGGATTAAATATGAAGAAAAATATGTAACTGTAAAGCGACTGAACGAAGCCTAGTCTATTCATGCATATACCCTAAATAATTTTTAATCATGTAAATGTGTCAAAATATTGAGTTTTTTTTTAATCCAGAAAATTAACACATAATATTTCAAAATAAAGTATTTGAAGTAAAAATATAAATATTAAGAATAATACAGCAAAGATTAATTAGATTAGAAAAGAACAAATGGCTTCCAATTTACACATCTACAATGATTTTAAAGTCATATTTTTTTCTCTTCATGTGGGTGTTTTTGCCTTAAACTATCAAATGATAAAAACTACAATTTTATAATTGAATTAATTTTTATTGAAAGTGTGAAGTATAATTCTTAAAAAGTTATATTTCACATTTCTATATTACCTGCTGAAGGTACGATACGTATAAATAAAAAAAAATCAGACTGCTTTGATCAATTGGCAGTGATTAATGCAACAGTCGCTCATCACATTGTTATCAACTTATAACTATTGCGTGTCATCAATTGCATAATACCGGACGTGTCACAGGAAATGTGTTTTGTTAACATTATTTTAATCGGCAAACGCAAAGATATGAATCACAAAATCCAAAATGTCACTCACTCATTTTTCCGCGTTTGATATGATTATTATTTCAGATCATAATATTTTCAGTGTCAAAACTTGCTAAGACTTATTTTTTTATTTTACTCTTACTGCAAGTTTGAAATCGAGTTTATAAAAGTACAAATAATTTTGCAAGCAATGTTAAATAATTTCTTAACATTATTCGAATCAGCCTTTTTCATTTCTTATATTGAAAACTTTCCTATTTTTTACATTACTGTTGCAATAGAAAAACATTATGAAGGCAGTGCAATGTATTCGAGCTTGAATTCAGGCTCCTTTTCCAAATGCATTCAATCTTAATAATTATATCTAAACTTTAGGATCCTAAAGTGTCACAATAATTCTACAATACTCATCGAATTGTAAACAGTTATCAAAAAGGAGACTTATATATATTCGATCGCTAATACAAATCAATTTGATCTCATTCACAACTTGTTTCATTCACATTAATCTAAAATTGCAATAATCGTTGCAACATTTGTTCGACGTTCCTAAAATCCGACGTTTAGGCTTAAGAGATCATATATGCATTTCTTTAGACATGTATAAATAAGCATCTGTTCATTATTTACACTTTCAAAATAATCGAGCTACAAATAACCTAATTCGAGAAAATGCGAAGAGAGAGAGAGAGGGAGAGAACAAAAAAAGAAAGAATGCTCAATTTCAGATGCCAGTCAACACAACGAATAGTGATATTTACAAATGAAATGCGCACAACATCTGAAACTTGAAGATTTGAGCGAGAAATGTTTGCCTAGTAAAAACAAAAAATAATCATTACGAAAATGAATAAACGTCAAACTTAAACTATTACGATGGCGAGGAAAGTCAAAAGAAAGTAAAATTAAATGTCATATCACAATAAAAAAATAATAAAAAGTAAGCTTATCCCGATACTCTCATCTCAAATAGATTTTCTTAAAGCGTGACTCTCAAGTTTAGGCACTCTAACAGCGTTGTAAGCACTTCAGTTCAAATTGTTCGTTTTCAAATTGCTCTCTTTTTTATCATAAATTCGTGCATTTGAATAGAGACTGATCATTGGATCAGATTATCGTAGGCTTAACACGTAGGCAGTTTAATTTATATCACACAAAAGACGAAAAGCCTGGCAGCGGCGCTCTCGACCTCGCCATATTGTTCATTATTATTTGTCCGCCGTTCAGACTCACAACCGCGCTTCCCTCCGGCTCCGAGTCCGTGTAAGACGAATAGTTTCGTACAGGCTTCTGTCGCTTCCAAGATTGCCTCAGGGAATCGTTTACGTTTGCGTAGTGATTCACGAAGGAATGTGGATCAGATTGCACACTTTCATTCTCGCTCTCGGATCCCTGTAAAACAAAATCATCAACCGTTACTCTCCGTCCACTTACAAAATGACATTCATTTCATCAACTCGAAAAATTTACCTGTGAATCCGTCGAGCTGAGCTCTGATGGTTTTTCTGTAACACTACTGTCGTCGGGATTCTCGTCGTATCCTTTCAAACTTTCTTCGTCGCTGTGATATGTAACTGAGGCAGGCGACGGCCTCGGTGGCGATTTTCCGTAGAGCGCAGGCGGTGGCGGATGCAATGCTTTTCGGGACAAAGTGCCTCGTTTGCCTAAAGTGCCGCATCCGTTGCCTATGCTCATTCCCGCACCTGTCGATTGTCTACGAGACCTATACAACTCCAGGTCGGATTCTTGTCTATCATCGATGTCCATCGCCATCGATTCTTCCAAAGCCTTTTGTGCTTTTTCTGTAAAGAAATTTGTGGTATCATTCACTGTACAATTTCTTGCAATAAAAGTAAAACATAAAAAACAGAACGAAAATAACTTTAAAAATAGAGTAGAAAATAAAATCTCAAAGCAACAAATGAAACTTACGTTTGTATTTATAACTTTTGCTTTTAATGACAAAGTACTGAAATAATCATCATAATAATTATGATTGAAGTAGCAGCTAGGGATACCATGAACCAAGTTTGTCGATAAAATGGTCTTTGTTGAAGGTACGCATATTCCAAATACAATTTGGAAGGAGTTAGAATCTGAAATTAAATTAACATAGGGTAAATACACAATTTATTTCTATAATTAGTAGTCGGTTTTTGCAAAACGTTGTGTATACTTACAGTATCGGACGAAGCTGTCGGATAACTTATTCCATATCTGTTATAAGCAATCACTCTAAACAGATACGACGTTGAAGGTAATAAACTTTGATATGATATGGTATATTCGGTGAGAGGGCCGTTACTGCTATGGGCGATTGTTTGCCAACGTCCGTCGTCTGAAAAAATGTCGAAAACTTAAAATACAAAAATTAGTAATCGAAGTAGCAACTAGCAATGACAATGAATATGAAAATTAAATGTTTGGTACTAGCTTGCTAGAAATGTTATAAAGGACGTTTTTCATCGTGTACATTCTTGTGTATGAAAAGGAATCTTTTACATGCTAAACACCATGCTTGGTTCTAATAAAATCATACGAATCGATTTGTTAGTAACATATCTCATTTTGTTCTTTTGCTAAAAATAAATATTTATCTGGGGTTTGTTAAAGTTTTTATGGGATCAACTGAAATGTCATGGTTAGCAAGAACAATCCTTAAAATTGCGTTGCGACTTACAATGCTGCCATTTTTCCCTGACTGCATTGAATATTGAACAAATAAAACATTTGTCAGTACAATGATTAAGACCCAATAAACCCTCTATCATACAATTTAACCCAGGCTTTTCAATAAATCAGAAATCTTATATTATCAAGATTTAATGAAAAATATTCAATTGTAATTAAAAATGTTGCTCGTAAGATAAGAATTAACATGTAAATTTACCTTTTCTTCGACTTTCTACGTAATAACCAAGAATGGGCCCTTTTCCAGAAGCGCCGTTCTTCCATTGTAAATCGACGCTGGAGCCAGTTTTTGCGACAACCAAATTGGTTGGAGCCATAGGCGAGCCTTCTTGCGGTCCCGTAGTTATGTTCCCAGAAACAGATGGTCCAAAATCAATCGTCTGAGCACGCACTTCAAAAGTATAAGTTACTTCTTCCTCCAGTGATTGTATCAAAAGGGTCGTGCTTGTTACGATTTGTTGCACCTGCTTACTATAACCTGTACAAAAAAAACATAATAATCAGCAAATTCTACAACTAAACTACATCCAAGATCGAGATTTGTGTTCATCGAGCATTGTGTACACTCACTTTCATTTTGCTCAGTTGTTTTATATGTTATCTTGTATCCGATAACTTTTCCATTGCGCATCTTAGGAGGTTCCCAAGATACTCTGAGACTCGTCATTGTTATGTCAGAAAATTGTAAATTATACGGCGGTCCGGGTGCATCCTGAAAAGTAACAACATTTTTAATTAATTTTGTCTGATCGAAAAAAGAAAGGTATCTGAAAAAAGGCATTTAAGAAAATTAATTGATTTATTACCTGTTTTGTTCTAACTGTAATTGGTGGAGACCGAGGTCCATCCCCAGCAGGATTAAAAGCCAAAACTTGAATTCGATATTCGGTGAATTTGTCAAGGAATACCAAACTGTGTTGCGAATAAGAAGCCGGCACCACTTCGATTTCTTCTTCTTGTTTTTTGTTCATCTCTTGCGGGGAGTCAGTAACGAGATAAAAAATCTACAATGAAAACGTCACATAATTAAGTGTACTTATCCTCACTTAATTGAAAAACGAAAAAAAGAAGAAGAACAAGGCGAGATCGCGACTCGCTAAGGCGAGTAAAACAAACCTTATAACCGAGGAGGTCGCCGTTCTGCATGTTCGCCAACGGCGGCTTCCACTGTAATTGTATTTCCGTCGAGGAAATTGGTTGCGCTTTAACGTGTTGCGGATCGCCTGTCGGTATCGCCTCGCCGACGTAAACGGTGACCGGCGGGCTCGGCGGACCTTCGCCCTCAGAATTGAACGGCACGACAATTATCTCGTAATTGCTATCTTTGGTCAAGTCGCTCAAGATGATCTTGGTTTTCTGTGAGGGTCAAAGTAACAAGGGCGTAGTTATTATTTGCACGTTCGTGATCTGTTTCAAAAAGAACTTCTGGCCTCAGTATTTATGAAACTTGCGTGTTACCTCAATCCCCATAATTTCTTCCTTAGGCGTTGATTGCAGTACGATGGGGTATTCGGAGATGGGTTGGTAACTCACACGGTAGCCGCCTGTTTTTGAGTCGCCGCTCCAGTATATCTCGTCGATCATATTCCAGTGAACTTCGACACTTGATGTTGTGATTGGCACCACCTTCAAACCGGTTACACCTTTTGTGGGAGCTAAAACATCCAATTGTACAAATGAAGTTCGACATTCTACATTTTCTCAATTCAAATTTTATTACTTGAAATTGCACTACTTTGAATTCAAATTTTACAATTCTGAATTGAAATTTTACCTGCAGGCAATGTTTGGATCTGAGCAGTCTCGGTACTCCACGCAGAGGGACCGATATCATTTGTTGCCTGAATTCGAAATTGGTAATACGTGAAGGGTTTCAAATTGTTTGCAGTGTAGGAAGTGAAAGAAGGATCAACTCTTTCAGGTATAGCTGTAAATGGGCCGGAATTTTCGGATTGTTGCACCGTATAATATCTGCAATTAAACAAAAAATTGTACTCTCCAGCTGAGTCCAGCTGATGATTAATAGTTGAACTGCGGCGAGCCCACAGCACGTTACCTCAGAGGTGCAAAGCCGTCGGGTCCAGGCGTCCACGTAAAAGTAATCTGTCGGGATTGCACTTGCGATCGTCCGATGTGCGGTGTGGACGGAGCTTGCGGTCGCTCGCGATTGTTCGTCGTGAAAACCAACGCGTAAGCGGTCTTTCCCCAGCCAAGTCTGGTACGTGCAGTTACGGAAAACATGTAATACTGTTCCCTCTCCAAATTAAGCGCTCTGCAAATTCAATGGAACAAATATGGAATGTTGAGATTGCCTAATTAAAGAAACTCAAGGCAGAGAAAACAAGTTGACGGTTCGGTCGTAATAACTTACGTAAAAGTTCTATCCTCGGCTTGAAATTCTCTCGAGACCTGACGATCGAGACTTCCGTTCAAGTGGAACATCACTCTGTATTGAATGATTTCGCCGTTTGGATCTTCCGGCGTATCCCAAATAATTCTTGCTTTATCATAGTTTACATCAGGGAATGATACATTTGATGGCGGTCCAGGTGCTGCGAATAACAAAATTTAATATCATTCTGCTAATTATGAGGATTAATTTTCTTTCTTTCTATCAACTTACTATCTTCAAAAGTCTGAACCCTAATTGGTGGCGAGCTCAAGGCACCGTCTCCCAATCTCGTATATGCCAGAACTTGAATATGATACTGAACATATTTTCTCAATTCCGTCAGAGTAGTTGTGAACGTGGAATTGCTCGGGATATTTTTGTATTGGAAGGGCGAACGATTATTGGCCCCATAGTATACTTTGAATCCCTCGATCTGTCCGTTCTGGTGTTCTGTCATAACATCTCCCCATTTTACAACAATAGTTGTTGAAGATGTGGCGTTAGCTTCCACATTGATGGGACCCATTGAAGGTACTGAAATGAACAAACAACTCTACAATAAGACTACTCTCGTAAGAAAAAATTCATTCTCAAATAATAAAAGACATTTTCAAAAGCCAAGATCACAAGTTAAAATCAATACTTGAATGACATTGTTACCTGATTCCCTTGTTCTTTCAACAGCAGGCGGACTCAATGCAGATGAGCCCACATCATTATAAGCATTCATAACAATTTCATAAAGGGCAAATTCTTCCATGTTATCCAGCACATACGAATTGGCCGTATGATCGTCGATGCTAATGCTTTTGGACCTGTTATTTCTGACTTCCGTGTAAGTGATGTTGTATCCCCTCGGATTTCCATACCACTCGGATTGTTGCAACGGCTGAAAATAAAACGAATGAGAAATTGCAGAACAACGGTCGAACCAAAAATTACGCAATCAACGTCAGACGCAGCCGGTCAGGCGCATAAATCCATCCCGAGAGGGAGAGAACAATGAAAAACAAAAATTCACAAGAGCGTTACAAAAGTATTTATAGACACTTACGATCCAGCGGACACGCAACTCCGTCGCGCTCACCGCTCGAACCGTGACGTTACGCGGCGGGTGTGAGGGCGGCGCCTGGATTGTTTGAAACTCTTTCGTCGGCTCAGACGGTTTTGACGGACCCTCCACGTTATTCGCTATGAGTCGCAGCTTGTACTGCATAAACGGAGTGAGACCTTCCACTGTGATTTTACGTGCCTCTGGATCCGAGACTTCGCAGATCACATGCCAAGAACTGTTACGCGCCGTTTGAGCCTATTAGAATCAAATTAACAATGAAATTAACAATGGAATTAACATTCAAATTGGCTGCTTAACTTTATTAATTGCATCAATTTCTAATTTTAGAATTAATTTCATCGTCTACGTTCTTTTTCAATTTCGCATTCATCAACAAATTTCATGGGTTCCAAAACACCATTTGTTAGGGTTTTGACATCATCATCCTGTATGGGTCTGAGATTAACAAAAGTGTCACGTAGTTTTTTACCTGCACCGTCCATTTTGAGATGGAGGCATTCCCGTTGAAACCCGGCGTGAATTGCAAAACAACAGAAAAAGCTTCGATGTTGGACAGCGCTAATTTCGTAGGAGGTTCAGGTAATACCGGCTCTATGCCTGATTGAATGGTGGCAACGTTGGGTGCGCCAGGCCCCTTCGATGTCCACGCCACAACTTCGAATGTGTAATGTGTCGTCGCCTGGAATTACAATCACAAGTGTGAGAGAAGTAACGCCTCACAACTTTTTTATGAGTCGTGAAAATAAAATAGAAGAAAATTAGTTTGTTACCTGTAGGTACTCCACTTTGGTCATGACAGTGTCGGATGTAAAATTCTCAACCTTCATCGAGTCTGGTAGATCCTTAATCATATACTTTAACTGATATCCGGTTAAAATTCCGTTCGTTTCTTTCGGCGGTGACCATTTCACAGTCAACGCTCGGTCGCTGATATTTAAAAACTGCAAATTCTCCACTTTTTCTGGAACTGCATGAAGGAAAAGAGGCAAAGTTATTTTTAAGCGAGAGTAATTTTGGGTTTCGCCTTGTATCTTCAAGTTTAAAATAATTTTCGAAGTTTTCACATTATGTCTCACCGTCTTCGCAGGTCTGAACTTCCACAGGGACGCTACGCTCGCCGTCGCCCGGATTTGTGAAACACAAGACCGTGATATTGTACGACGTATATTTACGCAGTCCCGAAACCACTGTGCTCTGCTCCGCCAGGGGGTCAAATAAATTAGGCGCAACGGTCACGGTCTTGTATTCGTTTTCCTCTGTGAAATTGCCTCCGGTCCACGCTTGCACCTTGTAGCCTTGGTTAATGCCGTTGATTTTTTGCGGATTAGGCGGCTTCCACCAAACTTTTATTGCGGTCGAATTCATCGGTTTCACTTTTATTTTAGTCGGGGGCGCTTCAGGGACTAAAAAATTAGAGAACAAAATTGTTAACATCAATTCTCAACTTTCTACCATTCATAAAAAAAAATAAAATTCTAAGAGAAACTCCTGCGAAAAAAAAATATTTTGTAATTCTTATGTTTTGTTGTTACCTCCTTCCTTAGTTTTGATTCTTAGATCGTTGGTAAAAACTCCGACTCCTTTGTCATTGTAGGCAGCAATTTTGACAGTGTAGTCTTTCCAAGTGATGAGATCAGTTATGAGGAAATTCCTCTGCGCCTCGTTTGTAATGTTATGACTCGCCCAAGGTGTTTCGTTGCCGTAGCCATAGAGCTTGTAACAGAGCACATATCCCAAGATATGACCGTTTCTGTGCTCCTCAGCCGGAAGCTGCCACTGGGTGATAATTTCCGACGACGATCTAGCCGATCCCACAAAGCCTAGTGGCGGCCCGGATGGCGCTAATTTATTCGAACATAAATTATGGTTAATTTAAATAATTACTGTAATCTGAACAATGATTCTACTCCAGTTTTGATAATCACTTTGATTTACATACAATACTCTGATCATGACGAATACAATCAATTCTTTTCAAAATCATTTTTAGATATACATTTGAATATGAAGAAATATTTTGTAAGTAAAGGAACGTACGTTCTTGGGGTAAAACTATGACATTGCTGGGGTCGGAAAAGGGCCCCTCTCCAACGCCGTTCATTGCCGTCACCCGGAACCGATACGCTGCCGAGGCTTTGAGATTATTTAACAATACCCAACGACTATTCGCCGATATGTTATTTAATTCCGTAACCCAGTTCTGCGACAGATCGGGTATCGAGCCTGCAAAAGCAAATTTGCCTCGTATCATCAACAGCTGGTGCGTGATAATTCGCTGAAGTCTTATGCGTGCGGCGCTTAAGGTGATTGCTCAGATACAGGTTAAACTTGAGAAAAAAGCATTACCAATAGAGCTCCATCAGCTTTTTTGCATTTCAGCATTTAAATCAACCCAGCAGCAGATTAGTTGTCATTCAATCGCTGGGTCGATTTTCATGTTGATATTGAGAACTGACGTTCCACTGGAAATCGTTTTTCAATTTTAACACGGATCTGCGCAATCACGTTAAACTGTGTCAATGAATTTAATTGATCATCATCAATTTTCCATCACACATGATTCATCGTCGACCAATGTCGACAAATCACCATCTATTTACATTCTCTCTAGCATAAATTGCACACTTTATCTCAACATGTTTTGCTTTACACTTGTAACATTTCTTAATTATCCACAATTTACAACCAACGTTACAACTTTACAATAAATTACAATACATTTTTTTTATTTAAAATTTTCATTCTAGGATGTTAAAATGATAAATTTAAGATATTGCATGTTTGTAAGATGAATGGACAAAAAAAAGTTTGATATATACCAAGTTCAGGGACTTCAATTTTCTGTATGATAAATTTTCTGATAGGGCTGTTGCCATCAAATCCGGGTACCCAAGAGACATTGACAGTTCTGAGGGAGATTCCCTCGACCCTGTCGGCTTTGACGGTGCTGGGCTGATAGGGAAGCTCGATGACGTTGAGTCGGGCGGTGCGCGTCTCATTGCCGCCCGGTGACACGACGGAACACGTGTACTCGCCGACGTCGGTTGGACGCACCGACGTGACCTCCAGGGTCCCGTTGTCGTGCATCTTGAGGCGCTGGCTCGCGCGAGTATCTATGACCCTATCGAACAGCGTTATTTATAGAGCCGGCGTTAACGAGCGATGATGCTTATCGTTTAGTTAAATACGTACTGTCCGTTGTGGAACCACGCGATGTCGTACTTCACGCTCGGGTCGTTTGACACTTTGCATTGCAGCTGCGCGGTTTCGCCTATGACCAGCGAACGGTCCTCCGGAGGCTGGATGATTTGTGTTCGAGCTGCAAAACAATTTTAAAACATTTATTTATGATCCTTGACTGGAGATTAAATAATCAGACATCTTTTCCTTTTCCTCCTCTTCTCTTGTACTTTTTTTTTTGTTTTTTTTTTTTTTTCATTTTCTTTTGTTTGATTTGAGGGGTCGCAATGAAAGAGCAATTTTTTCGAGTAGCTACAGTAGTGATTATGTAATTAAGGAGTTCTGAGAGACAATCACCAAGTACGGAAAGGTAAGCTGATCCATTAACAGATCCTGCTTCGTTGGATCTTAAACAAGCATATTTTCCAGCGTCGTGAATTTTAACTGCAGCTATGAGGAGATCACCGCTGTCCAGTAGCTGCACTCTTCCAGCAATCTCCACCGGGGTTGTATCTATTAAAAAACAATATTCAGTTGTTTAACGAAAAAAAAATTCTAGAAAGAAATAAAATGTCCCGAACAATGTATAAGTAACAACAAACTAAAATAAAAGTCGGTAAATTCTATTGCTCGAGTCGTAAACTCAGCATTAAGTTTTAACATCTCCGGACATTAAAAATATTTATACCATTATAAAACCAGACGGTGTTGGGGATCGGAGCTGCGATGGCGCGACACGTCATCCTGGCATCTGTGCCATCCAAAACTGTGAGATTTTGTGGCCCGCGTTCCATAATTGGCACCGAGGCTGCAGAAAAATTGAATTTAAAAAAGACGTTTCCTTTTTTTTTTCACCAGTAAAAAAACTATTTTCATTGATTCAAATTCAACGTCTAATTGTTTTTTAATTGATCTGATAATTAATTTAAAACAATTAATCAAAAGTCAATTGTTTTTTTATTGTTTAATTGAACTATCATCCAATTATTATATCAAATTATTTAATTCATTTTTTTGTTACATATAAAAATTTAATCACAGGATAAAAATTTTTTAATTAATAGCCAACAATTTTAATTCATTTCTAATTGGAATCATTAGAATAGTTTTTTTTCTCCTCTGCGAGAGGTTCCTCAATAGAGGTTTTCTTTTTATCTAACAAACGGAAACTCGACATGCACATCTCAGTGATAATGAAATGAAAAAAAAATTGAATGCAAAGAAAAACCCCGTTAGAACGTTCACACCCAAATCGGCCATCTCGGATATGCAAGAATTCCGGGATCATAATTGTAATTCTTATTGCAGGGCTAATTATCATGATTCCTATTTCAACAATGCTGATTAGCTGAGATGAAGCTGAACTTCTGATTGCGATTCAGTTATACTGTTCATTCATATTTATGTGTGACGCCATTTAAACACGCTATTTTCTACTAACATCAATTCTTGATGGAAAGTTTATGATAATAACGATCTCGATCAAGCGATGCAACAAAAGACTTCCGCAATGATGGAAGGGATAGAAACATTTCGTCTGCTGATTTTCTCGGTTGATTATCAATGGTTTTAACATATTTTAATAGTTATTACAATAAACATTTGACTGTAAAAAGGAGGTTGGATATGAAATCGTTGGTTTCGCGTGTGAATCTGGGACGAGGACTTTCTGGGGTGATCTAACTTGATGTCATTTCTTTTCTAATCTACAACTTGATAAACAAATTCAAACTTCTACTGCACACATCTCTACTCAGAAAACATAAAACAATCTTTCTATGTAAATATAATATAAAAGTCTACATTAAAATAATTATTCTTTTAAAGCTGCAGCACAAAGATTGTTATCTAACTTGATATCTTAATTGATCAGACTAATCGGAAACCAATGTAAGAAGTACAATTCATTACTTATAACATTTCTACTGAATTTATGAATGAGATTCGTTCATCTTTCTTACTGAATTTTTCATTAAGTTGCGTAATTGTTATCTTATCGAATTCAATTCAGTTCAATGTTGCAACCTTCATGCAACGAGAGGAAGAACGTTTGTTCAATGAAAATGTTTCACTTTGATGCTTCCACTTTTGTTTCTTTGTGCAATAGAAAATAATGCGAGGTGATAATAGAAAAAAAACTTAAACAACCAACAAAATTGTAAAAATTGTAAAAAGTTAATAAATAGAAAGCAAGTGCCTTGATAGGAGCAACTTAAGGGTGACACGCCACACGACTATGCTATTGCGTGTTCGATAGCTTGCAAAACGTCAAATCTTGACTTGTTCATCCTTACTGTCTGGGTACTGAGAGAAATGAAAGCGCCGGTCAGACTGACGCACTCTGACTACATTATAACCGGCCGCCCAGCGTACCACTCTGCGTCGATTTTCGGTAACACTGTCTGCATCATGAAAAACAACCAGTGCGACATCAAACTTTCAAGAACAACTCTTTTTTTAGCACAAACAATCATAACACATTTGATTCTTTTTTTTTTCTAAAAACACATTCTTATTTTTTTAAACATAACTTTTTTTTTTTGATTGATTACGATTCTTTTCCACACGCTGATGCTATCTTGCTGTTTCATGCGAAACATATATACTCACTCTTGACTTTGAGCCACGTTGAACCGGAAGTCTCGCCGGCTTCGTTCGATGCAAGACATTGAAACATGCCTGAATCCTCGACGGATAACTTTTTTATCGTTAGAGAACCATCCTCTTCCAGTTCGTATCTGGAAAATAAGAAGATGAACATTCCCTTGAAGTTATTTCTGTTGTTTATCATCCAATTAAATTAATTTAACATAAAAAAATTGAGGTGAAAAATAAAAAGTTGGGGAAAAAAATTGAATTAATATGCGACTGAATCAGAACAACTTTTCTGACTTTTGCGACATGAAAACTGTGGGAAGATTGTTTCGATTAAATAGTTGAAGAACGAGTTCAGTTCATCGCGGTGTAAACAGGTAGTTTGTTTGCTTAGACAAATTACGCATTTTGAGACATCAAAGCAGAATTATATTCATTATCCTCGTGTATGATTTTATGATTGTTTGATTATGCCGTGTAATGCACAAAGAAACATAACATTACACGCAACGGGACACAGGCTACGATTCGCAACACACGAAGCATTTTAATAGTTAATACTGTACGACATCAGAACAAAAAAAGTGTCTTATCTAGAAAGGTTTATCATTGTTCACGCTTGTTCCGAAACCGGTAACGTGAACCAGATGTCGGAAACATCTGCCAGGGGGTCAGAGGTCAAGTTGTCCCACATCGGGTAACCTAATCCATCTAATCTGACTCGTTTTTTTTGTCGCTTGAATTTTTTGCAAACTTTTCTTCCCTGAACAGTAACAATCTTCCCTCAGTCGAAGGCTACCATTTTTTCAATAACTAAAACCGCACTTTTAAACCTGCAAAAGTGTACGGCTATAAGATCCATATCGGATGTCGAGACCGTTCAAACACGATTACATTCAATTTCATTCAAAATCTGTCGGCTCATTTTACCTATTTTCATCCACAGGTTCTGCGTTTCTAAACCACCTGATGGTCGGCAGAGGGACCCCTTCAACATCGCAGGGCAACGACACCTTAGATCCATAATCGCTGAGCGTCTCTCTCTTCATCTGCATGATGAACTTCGGCTTTTCTGTTTGAAATGAAAAACAAAAACATTATTCCAAGTTCGAGGGAAAAAAGTGCTGCACAATCGTGCAATTAACGAGTCAGGGATATGGCGCTCACCGAGTACTGTGACCATGGCGCTCGCATTCAGCGTGGGGTAGCTGCCGTCGCGGAGACTCACATGGCACGCGTACTTTCCCGTGTAAGTGAGATTCTCGGATACGAAAATCAACGTCCTGTTCCACGAGTCTTTGAAATTAAACTCTATGCCGGCGTCCTCGATTGGGATGTTGTCTTTCGTCCAGACTGTTCTTACGTCGTGGAGGTACCTGCACAAGAAGTACATGCCATTTTTCATTGTCTTATTCTATTCAGGTAAGTATGTAACTGTTCATATAAATCAAAGGAAGACGCTTTGAATTGTATACGATATAAAAAATAAATTTAAACAATAATCCAAAATACAATCCTCAGAAACAAAAGAAAAGAAATCAATCGTCAAACATGAAACATTATCCAAAAAAATCATTTAACACTAGAACGCCCGATGGCACTTTTTTGTACAAGTACCAAAAAGTTAATTTTCTGTTTATAAATTTGTATTATGTTAATTACATATTTGAAGTCAATTTTTATTGAGTTGAATGTTCAGAAATATCGCCTAATAACTTTTTAATGAATTATTTTTATCATCTTATATTAAAAACTAGGTTTTTATTTTTTAGGCCAAAATACGTCCGGGCGTTCTAGTGTTAATAATACCAAATATACAAAATAAAAAATAAAACATAAATAATAAATGAAAAATAAAAATTTTAATGGTTAAAAATTAAAAAAAATCGAATTATTAAAATTATTTCAAAATGAAATGATATAAAAGAAAGATTTTGATTGATGTTGTTTTTTAGTTTAGATTCTGATTGGTCCGTTTCTTACCTAGAATTAGCCACGCAATAGAGGAAAGTCTCCTGATCTCTGACAACTTTCGTGTCCTCCGGTGCTACCACGATGGATGGAGCAACTTCAGCGCCAGGATCGCCGGTGACTTTAAGTCTGAAAAATGGACTGTTCTCCTCCTTGCCAAGTTGAGTATTAATGGCTTTCGCCCTGGAGGGTTAAAAGCAGGTATTAGATGTTGAAATTGATTTGAGTTCATATGCGGTAAAATCAAAAAGGAACAAAAAAGAGAGCCGTGGCGTTAGTACCTATAACGTCGCTCATTATCTTCAGACGCGTTTAGAATAATGAGCTTATCATAAACGGTGGCATAGTTAATTTGGTACGGGATCGGCGAATCGTCGATGAACCACTCGACGTTCGGCGGAGGGTGGCTCTCGATGAATGGCATCTGCAAAATCGCTGCGTTTCCATATTCCACGTTCACTGGGATCTCTGATAGGTCTTCAAATATTCCCATATCTGAAACAAAAAACGGCACCCATTTGAATATTAATCAATCATTTAACAAATTTCAATTCTTTTCTATTCGAAGTCGCTCGATATCAAAGCCTTCTCGAGTTTCTCTTTGAAACATTTTAATTCAACACATTGTAATAACAATTTAACATTATAATTCAATTTCTTGATTCGTGTCACGTTTCCTCATTCCAGTCATGTGAGAAAAAAGAAGAAAAAACGTTAACAGTACTCTCAAGTGCGACGATTATAAGGTGAAAAGTGAGTCAGCTTACAGGCAACGGTGAGGGAAATTCTCTCGCTGAATATGGATCCGACGTCATTTTTCGCAACACAATAATAAGTTCCGGCGTCATTTCTTCTGGGACTGTAGATCCTGTGGTACTGTTCGCTCGTGAATTCCGAGGTCAAGGGTTTGTCGTCCTTAAACCACCTGTATCTCGGCTGGGGAGATCCTGCGGGTCCAAAAATAAACATTTTCCTTACAACATCCCAACCTAAACTACGTTCAAAAAATATCTAAAAGGATAAAGAAAAAAAAGGAATGGGCAAAGTTACAAGAACAGCAAAACCTTTCCCAAAGTCACAATGGACTTACATAACTAATTACGGTGCAAATTTCTGAGATGCACTCTGCAGCGAGACCACAATAAGCTGTTTTTATGTCGACCTAAATTTCATGCTGAATTCCTGATGGTTAAGTGTCGCTGTCAGTAAACTGATGTTAATTGCTAGAAAAGTCGTGCAGCGCGCAGGCAGAGAAATGGCAAAAATTAAATAAACAAAGGAAACACCAAAAAAATCGGTATCGCAAGATGGGAAGAGCTGCGCGTGTCATAAATCTTGCAATTCGAACTCTGGTGACTTTGCTCTGCATGCACCCCTTGCCCATCTAATGCTATTACCATAGGGTCAACCTATCACGTTACGGGGTACCAAGTAATGCGGGGCTTCATCTGCCCAACACCGCATCCGTCTGGCTTGGTTACGTCTCATCGACAACCTGGGGATACTTTCTTTCGGATTCTCAGGTTTTTTTTTTTGTTAATTTTGATACAGTGAAATATACAATTTTGTACTTGGTGCTTGCTCTCAGAATCTGTTTTGTTAACATTTTTTCAGTCATTAATCTTTGTTTTTTCCTTGCTTGTATTTTTGGTGACTGTTTGGTCTTCTTTTCTGTTTGTTTTTTCTTGTCGAAGCAAAAGCATAAGAAGCAAAGAAAGACCAAGCTTGATGTTAAAATGATTTAGCACGTGAGGATTGTAAGCGAGTGAATTATACGAGTTAAAAACTGACCTTTCGCATTGCACTGCAAGAACTTATTAGTAATTTCGTTGAGAATGTTGCCATTGGACGATGGTTGGGTTGTGAATCGTGGCTCTTGTAGAATTTCTGCAAACAAAATTAAGTCACTCATTAACTATGAATTCCCTCCAAAAAAATATATAAATTTAAACAATTCACATCAATGAAATAAAATAAATGAAGTTTTCGAAATTGTATGTTGTTTGTTATTTTAAACTTAGTTTTTTATTTCTCTTTCATAATGTTCGTATTGAAATGAAATATATTATTGAAAGCATAATTATTATGAAACATATTGGAGATAATGAAATAAGTACAACATTGCTGAAACAAACGTAATGAAATATAATGAACTATATATAACGAAATACATATATATTGGATATACAAATTCGTTTCCTTTTCGTTGTCGCAAGTTGAAAGGACGGTTAAGAAACAAAGAAAAAGAAGGAGATAAGGAATGGGGGAAAAGGGTAAGTAACTCGACCTCGCGTCGTTTGCAGTAGTTTGCAGAATCACCAAACCGTGGCGAAGCTTTGGCTCACGTCCGTGCGACCCGTTCTTTCGGCATCCGGCTACCGACATTCTTTTAAAACTCCTATACCCCTTCGCCCATATACCTTACGCATTTAATAATGGTGAGTCAGTATGGCTCTCGGGCCATAATGGCATAACTTGTAACACGACGCGTTTCATCAAAACATGATCAAGGTACTCGGCAAATTTGAAACACCTTCTGGCCAGTAGTCTAACATTTTTGGAGCACCAAAAAAATTGATTCTCAAATATTACAACTTTTTTTGTGCATTCTTTTTTTTAAATCTACTTTTTTGTGGTTCCAAAATTATTTTTCCATGACTAAACAATACTGAACTGTTGAAACGAACATTATTCAATTTTTAAAAAACAACATGAACAAACATATTCATAGGTGGAACGTGGATTTGATATCTGAGATTTTATTTGAGTCAGATTTCTTTTGTCAAATAGAAAGAAAAATAAAAAAAAGAATTGATTTCGTGGCTTATCGGATTCACATCTATTTGAAACCGCAAACACGATAAACCCCAGCGAAATATCTTTTTTTATTTGCCCAGGCGATGGGAGTTCGATTGATGTCTGCTTTTGCGAATTCCTGTACTATGACTTTTCGCTTAGACAGCAATCTGGTCCCCTTTTCAGAGGTGAATGTCCTAGTTATCGAAAATTTGAACTGCAAAGGCAAAAAGAAAAAAACACATGTCGCATGCGTCTCACATCTCATTACACGCTTTAACCGTTTACAAATTGCTTATCAGATGTTGAATAAAGAGGCCAGAAATAGAAAAGAACGAAGGAAACATAAGTATAAGAAAACAGGCAAAAAGACATGGTTATGTTCAGATTAATGTTATGAATTAGATTCATAAATTAATTGGTTATCATTTTTAATGACGAGAATACACCTGAGGATAATAAACTCATGGCTGCGATGCGTTACGCTTTTGTGTGCCCAAGACATGATTGGGCGAGGCACGAGCTGCCCCCAGTATCTCGCAGCTATAAAAACAGCGAGCCACGTATCAGTAACTTTACGATTTATTATCGTAACAGCTTCGGGCTTAGGTATAAACGAATCGCTTATTTCAAGTCTATTTCAGGCTAGGCGTAAACACCCTACAACGCGTTGCGAATAAATCGCTCTCATATCCTTTTCTTTTCTTTTTTTCATTTTTAACTCCTGGATCAGCCACGCGTCTATTAAAAATCAATCCTCCCATTATGAAATCAACAAAAATACGCGGATTCAATGAGGAAATCATTAAGATCGTTGCTCTGAGGCTCGCCAAACAATTTGCATTATAATTTCGAACAACATTTTTCTTTTTGCATATTTTTTGTCACTTCTGTAATTGAAAAGTTAAAGAAAAAAAAACGTTTTTTGAAGACATTTTTGTTTAATTTTAAAATTTACATAATTTCATTAAAATAAATACTAAGATTTAAATGAATTTGTTTTCCATCAATCAATCAAACTAATAAAAAGACAAATGAAAGTGTACAGTGAATTATAAAGGTTTTACCTTTTTTTTGTCATTGTGGAATTCAGTTTATTTTTTCAAACATGACAAAGTTACACAAACGTCCTGTTCTCTAAACAAAACGAATTTCCGTTAGAATGCGGAAATGTTACATAGCAAATAAAGAGAGAAAAAAATCTTTCATTCGTGACCGGTGACGATAATTGCGAGCAAATGAATATCAGCCAATTGGTTTTGCGGTGCGTGCGAATCGCGAGGACGAAAAAAAAAATAACCGAGGGCAGGGCGGATAGTCACACTTTTGTAGAAATAGAGAGGGCTCACGTGATGTTACATTAGCACGATCGTTCGGACGGAACGAAAAAGTAGAGAAATTCTATACGCCTAGGCGTTGCGAATTGGTTCGACTTTTATTTTAAATCTCCCTGATAAGAAAAATGAAAGAAGTTCCAGCACGAACGATTTGTTCAATTTCTATATCATTTCCATCATAATTTTCAACACTTTTTTCTCCATTTTCAATTTATTTTATTATTTTTCTTTTTAGGAAACGAAGATCCAGTCGCCTTGACCAGAATTCGATGTAACATCCGTTCTCGCGTCACGCCACATGTGTAATCGACATGTTATGAATTTCACACTCGCTGTAAGAAGTGAAAAAAAATTCTGGCCACAATTTATTAACACTTCTTACGCAATATTAAAATACGAAATGTGGCGATAAATTTTATTTTTTACTTCGAACAGAATTTATATTTCAGATATAATGAATTTCGTGTGAGAAAATTAAGTTTTTGTTTTACTTAGACTTGTGTTTTTTTCTTCATTTAAACTGGTAGAAAAGTTATAAGAACTGTGATTTGTGAAATTTGTTAATTGAAAATCGATTGGAGCGATTTTAAAAATATTATAATAGCCATGTGCTCCTGATAGCGAAGCATCTCAACGACGCGATCGGCCGCTCGGGTAACGAGCCTCTTGAATATAGCACAGCCGTACAACTGCCAGCGAAATATTTGAGCAAACACGTTATCGACTTAAGTTTTGCGCTATCAAAAGCAGCCGTTCAGGACCGACGAAACATTTACGGCTGCGAAAACTCATTTTCTAGACGCCGATTCATCGTTTTAATCATTCGCACTCGTACATCCATGTGTAATGCATATTTCACATCTTCGGTTACAAAACTTCATATTGCTTTAACAGTCCCATAATAGTCATCGTAAATATGCTATATATACAAAACAAAATAAATTAAAATGCGAAATAAATTTTTGTTGAGCATTCAAATTTTCAGTTTGCTGTCAAGTTGAATTTTAAACTTTTATAATATATAATTGTTTCTATTATCAACATGTACTTATTGATATTTCAATTTGATTTATTAATTTAATTCATAAACTAATGTAAAAATATTAATAATATATTACAAACACAAATATGATGAAATTTTATCAACTGAATTGTTTGAAACAATTATTAATATAGTTTGAAATAATTTTGTATGTTTTCATATGAATTTTTGAACAAATTTTGTCGATAATAAGTGGAGCAGATAATAGATACAAGTACCCTTTATTTTTTTTATTTTTTATCAGTATTTGTTTAATGTTAAATTTGAATTTATAATAAAGGAATCAGTATCACTTCAGAACCCTCACAAACAATGAATTTTTGATAGAATTTAGTATGCAAATATTTGGAAATGAAGATTTGCAAATTCAAAAGTCTGATGGATAAATTGGATTGAGTGAGTTATTCAAATAAGTATCAAATGAAGATGAAAATATACAGTGTGTCTAAAATCACACCGCAAAATGACTGTCCCCCTCGATTTTTCAAGTTGCACAGCTGTCAAGGGCTGCGCCGACGCGAGCAAAGGGGTGAACACCATAATTCTTGTAATACAAACATGATGGACCCTCTCGAGGAATTTGCATACTCTCCATTCACAACTAAGTGTGTTTACTCATCGCAAATGTTGCACATTTTCCGACCCTCAACTGATCCACCTAAGCCATACATATAATCATATCAATAATTCTTTTAAATTAAAAATAAGAAAAATCAACTCAGTTATGCAACACAATATATTTAAATAACAAAACTTGTTCTTGAATACCAACTTTTTACAGAATTAAAAAAATGTTGAAATTTGTGTGCACAAAAAAAGAATAAAAAACCATAAAACGCATTGCGCTACCGGAAGTTTCCTCAACCACAATTTTTCGTTCTCACTTTCTTCGCGTGCTTTCCCTCTTGCTTCTGATCTACCTGCGGAAAGTCTGTCGTCGCATTTGCATAACGCATCTGCATAATATCAGAGCTCTCTCTCAGTTTCATTACGATCGGACATAATTGGCGATTGTTCTAAAATTTATAGTCTGCAAAAAGCGGAATCTCAAATTACTGAATGATTTTTTTTTTACAGTCTCAGTGAAATCTTCCCTCTGACACCGGTCATTTTTTTCCATTAGTTTTTACACCGGCTCATTGATTCTATTTTTAATTAGTATTCCATTCCAGTGGTTTAATTTGTTGCACTGCAGCCAGGCGGTTAGTTTACAACTCACGCCTTCTTTGGAGCTGATTTATTTGCATTTGCAGCTGAACAGCCGGACACATAATTTTCCAGCGCTTTTCCGGGTGTGTCTTTACAACGAAACGAAGGATCAGCCAGACGCCAGGGAGACGCACCGAGTGCCATTGCACGGTTTGCGTCAAAGTTATTTGGCCCGGCGCCATTTCACTCCCGCGTCTATAAGTTCACGGTCGAAGACGGATCAAAGGCCTGTCCCAATTGTTTTTTTTTTTCGTACATTTTTCATAGTACCTTTCTCAACCAACTGAACCCCTACGAAATGAACAAAAAACTTAATAAAACTATCAAATGAACAGAAAGCCTTAAAAGTATTCAAATTAAAAAACGTATAAATACATTATGAAAACAAAAACTATCCAGAAGTTGCATACAAAAAATGCTAAAAGTTTGAACCAAAAGAAAGTTTGAGACGTTTTAAAAGTATTGGAAAAAAATGCAAAAAGGTTGAGTGACCCGCTTGAACCAATTTGTCGGATCGTAAAAAAGAGGGAAGTAAAGAGTTGAAAGTCGCAGCGATAAATTTCATGTTGATAGAAAAAGCATGCAGGCGTGTAAACGTTTTTAATGGTTGGATTGATTTTTTAGCGGGTCTAGGAAGTCCCGACACATGGCCCCGGTCTTCAAATGTATACCAGCCACGTGCTCGCTTTATCGGCCCACATGTTACCGAACTTTATTTATCCCAATTATCTTGTTTCGATCGCGGGAAACCCTATTTTATCTGTAAACACCGATCCTGGTACCGAAAAAACGACACTTTTTTTTCACATTATCAGATTCATCAAACTTGAATTAAAATTGAAATAAAAATTTAGAAATTACAACTTCGAGCAATAAATACAAAAAAAATATAAAAAAATAAGAAACTTTTTTTTTTTCAACAATTGAACATTGTAAAAAGTTGTCTTTGCTTTTGTAATATTTTTCATTTATTTTTGTTTTCCGTCACAATAATTTTGTACTCGTTTGCATTGGCAGGCAAGAATTACATAACGAAAGAGGGGAATAATTGTAAGAAAATAAACCGACTCGATCTGCAATCGGAGAAATAACGAGGATGTGTAATTGCAAAATTATATAAAGTTGGCGTAGCCTCTGTGGCGAAGAGCTGAGAAGACAGGTTTGGACTCCTTGGGATGGAGCCTGTTTCAAACCAGACGCTATTGGTATATAAAAACTGGTCAAGAGCAGCGTGCAACACGCGGCCGTTCGATCTATCTAGTAATGTGTATACGCCCAGACAGGTGTATACCGCACTATTTATAGTCAGTCATGCCAGCTCGGTTATTCAAATGCGACTACAATTTTTGCATGTCTCGGTCATTAACTCCGATTAGAATTCAGATTCGAGATCACCTCGCCGGGAGACTTTCAATGACTCACGGCCCTCTTGGTCAACTTTCAGGAACGATCGGAATTTCGCTTTGTCCGATTAGTCTCAATCCTTTTCCTCCTTTTTAACGTCCGTTTTATTCCTCATTCTCTCCTCCCGAGTACATTTTTTATTTTTCATTTTTGATTCCATCTCTCAATTTTTTTGTCCCGTAACCTTTCACAATGTCCAAATTCTTTTTTCTTTCTCTCTCTTTCTCTCTCTTATCCTTTGAGAGCAATTTCTAAAGAGAAGTCTCAGTGTTGTAATTGAAAAATCATCATCCAGATTGACATTTCTTACTCAAAGTTGGGAAAGTGCTTGTTTGGGGCGCGCGTTGTTCAGACTCGCTTGTTGTGAATGGAAAAAAAAGAAGCGGAAAGAGAAACAGAGTGGGGGAAGTTGTAGTACTCGGCCTAGACAAGGGGATCCATGACCTGGAGAGAATAAAAAAACAAGCTCTTCTTTCTGCAGCTGTCTCGTCATCTGACGTGTATACAGGGGAGGAGTTTTGAATCGGATGATAAATTTGACAAGTTTTTTCTGTCTCTTGTACCTAATCATTAATTTAATTTTCATTTCATTTCACCATTTCATTTCAATTTAGAATGTATACTTTCTGTTTGATTAATTTCATCGTTCATTTTTTGATTAAACTGTTTATTTAAATAAACATGTTTATACCATTTGGTATATTTTTTGTATCTAATCATGATTTGGATTTTAAAAATCAATTCAATTTTTTGCGTCCACTTTTTGAGTTTACTTTTTAATTTGGCTTGTAAGTTTTTTTTGTTAGGTAGTTCAATTATTTGATGAGATTGAATTAAATTCCATGAGATTGGGTAATTAATTGTGTTTAAAATTAAAATTGTGTTTGTGCGGGAAAAAAGTACATGTTGGTAAAATGTAATGACATTAATCGCGGTACCGTTTAAAAAGAATCACGCCCCTGGAAATCAGGGTGCCTTCACGATTCATGCTCAGATGCGCCGCAGTCCTGCTCCCTCCGCAATGCAGCTCAATCAAATTGCACAGAGCTTTCATTGTCGTAATCTTTCACAATGAAGGATCGACACGACACATTTGATTGCGGGTTATTTGTGTTATTGCAGTGTCGTATGGACACGCTCAATTGACTGTGAAAAGTTGACTATGAAAAATCAGAACAATCTCGACTTCAGTCGAACGGCTGTATTCAAATCGAACATCATTTTACAAACATTCAAAGTTCACAATTTTTCAGACTAGAAAATGTAAAATTACTATTTATCATTCAAACTACATCGTTCTTTCTTCACCAACCGTTTTTTTTTTTTTTCCTAATGCAAAATTACAATTTCCTTATGTTAATTTTACAATGATCTTCAAAGCCATGTAAATTCACGATTTTATTACATTTTTTGCAATGTAAATTCACGGTTTTATGAAATTGTTATTGCACTTAATCTGTTTTGCAATTTAATTTTACAACTGCGAAAAAAAATTAATGACATTTTTCAATCGAGCAATTCGTGTAATTTTGAATTTTTTTTTATCTGAAACAAATTGAAATATAAAAAATGTCTATGTGGACATGATCCCAGCAATTATTTGTGAAAAAAAGGGATATAAATTGTTGCACAGCCAAGTTTTCCACGAACCGACCCAGGACAAGAAATCCAGGAGAGAAGAAGGAAGGAAGGAGAGTGCACCTCGGCTGCTACAAAAGGAGCACTGCCTAGGCGTTGCAGGCAGAAGAAAATTCAAGCAGCCTCGGACGCGTTTATCCTTTGGCACTCGCAACAGCCTCAGACGCGTTGCAGCGCACCAAGCCTATGATTTTGTCGGCGGATCGTGCTCGAGAATAATCGCGGCTTTATTGCTGCGCGATTTTCGTCACTTAGCTCAACTTCATAATTCCTGCGAACAATTTTTATTACCCTTAAATTGTTCGATTAAAACTGTAAAATTGAGATGATTGGTTGTACGAACATTTTTTCATCTTATTTTATTGTGGTCCAGACACATTTTTGACCGAGTGAAAAAGAAATCAACGTTAACAAAAATCTACGGTGGAGAAGAAAAAAGAAGACAATTTTTTGTGAAACATAAAATGTATATCACAAAGGAAGAAAATGATGACAAAAAATTGGTCAAAATGTGAATAAATATGATATAATCAAATAAAATGACAAAAATTGATTTGAGACTTTGATT
This sequence comes from Trissolcus basalis, assembly GCA_025266255.1. Lineage (NCBI taxonomy): Eukaryota > Metazoa > Arthropoda > Insecta > Hymenoptera > Scelionidae > Trissolcus > Trissolcus basalis. The sequence continues at coordinate 16,912 of JAAMPD010000617.1, read as the reverse complement.
TGAAGTTCCTTCTGGTGGAACGAATTGGCGAACCAAAAGCGGACATTTTTCAGCGGCGCGCAGCACGATCGGTACTTGTCCAAATGTGCTTCTGGTAATTTGCCAGCAGACGAGGAACGCAAAGCGAAAGCACGTATTACTCAAACTCTCGAGACCGAAAAAATGTTTCATGCTGCATGGAATTCTGAGACGCGACGAATGTAGTGTACTCTTCTTCTTATCTCCTTTCATCCCGTCTCTTTTTCTCTCTCAACGATTTCCCTTTATCAATACCATCTCGAGCTTAAAATTAAAATCAAATCATGCACAAAAACCAAAATCCCAAAAACCAAACTCAAATATCAAAATAATTCTTCCGGTTCGAAAAAAAAAGTTAACAAAATTAATACGAAAATAAATAAATAAACTACGAAATTTAATAAATTTCCATTTCCTTTCTTTCAATTTATTTAAAATAAAGAAAAATTAAATGTTCGTTCAATCTGTTTAAAGTTTCAACTTGTTTCAAATGTGGACTTTTATTTCAAACGTTCAACTTATTTAAATTGACGGCCATCGAATTTGAAATGTCATTTTTAGATTGAACGATAACAATCTACCTAAGAGAGAACCTCCAAGTGGAAACTAGACAAGTTTCATTCGGCACGCTCATTAAGAATAAATGGCTGGCGTGTGTATACAAGTCTGAAAGAACTCGACTTCCTAATGCACTGGCAAAGAAAGCACTTTCCTGATAACCCTTTCGGAGTTTCAAATGCAAACACGCGAGAGACTTTCATTCGAGGGACTCAATCGCATCGCTTAATCCGATTAGACGGAGATGCGCCGTCGCTGTTCCGTCAGCCGAGATCATTTGATTGAGTGCAATTGCATCTCGAATTGAACTGCATTGTCTCTGACCGCCAAAGCTCAAAACACTCTGTGTAAGCCATACTTGTCATCTTCATCTGTTACAAACGTTACAAATATTTCTCACCATCGACTTTTGTATATCTAAAAAAAATGTTTTGAAGATATCTCTAAACAGAGCCTCAATTGCCGAGTGAAAAAAGAGAAACATTTCTGTGATCCGCATTTTTGCTTGAGAAATTCTGAAAAGAGTTCCAGGAATGGGTCCTAAGTCTCATAAAAAGGCCCTGGTCCGAGAACCAGACAAAGAATCGTAGAAAAAAAGAGGAGAAGTAAACAATAATGAGAGTCTTTTGTTAATGTTCGGCTTGGGATAGAAAATTTTTAGTGTTCTTCAACTAGCACGTGCGGTTGTAAACTACTCTCCGGCGGGGGAAAGAAAAGGCGCTGCGGAAAGAGGAGCGAAACGGAGAGCCGGGGGCGGTCACTGGCCCCTGAGCACCGTGCGTGCTCGTCGGAAAGCAATCAACGGGATACGCCACGACAAATGCACTTTGGAACCGGAGAATGAATTCGTCGCGAAATCTCGGCCGGACGACTTCTAATGGATTCGCTGTAAGCGATCATTGAGATGAATGTCAGGGCAATTGATTTTAATTTTGACTCGGTGAACCACTTCTTTGATTTGCCCCAGCCGGCTGAATCTACTTTTTTTTCCATCTCAATTTATTTTTATATGCAATCCATTTATATCATGATAGGCATTGTGATATATAACAATATACAATAATATGTATATAATATTATATCTATAATGAAAAAGTTCATATATTATATTTAAATCCAAAAATTATTGTCCATAAACGAGACATTTTCATTGGCATTATGTCAGTCTATATGTTATGTCATATAGGAACATACATTGCCAATATATGATCCTTCTAAGTCAACAATTTGAGTAAATTTAACTTGTTTCAGTGAGATTGTTATTTAAAATCTAAAAATGTGTATAATTAAAGCCAATTTTGTTCGAAAATTATACACTTTGTTGCAAATTGAAATTCCAACTATCTCCTAGAAGATTCACTCTTAGTTATTTGAAAAATCTGCAAAAAATATAAATTATAGACATTGTCGTCTGGCAAGATTCAAGTCGTTTTTTCATCAAACGAGTTTCAATTTTTCTTCGGATTTAGTGAGGTTACTTTTATAACAGAAGAAACTGAAAATGTATAGTTAAATGTATTCGCCGATAATTTATTTATCGATAATTATAATTTGCACAATATCATTTGTGTGATCAATATGGTGTTCCAATTTTGCTGATTCATGTTGTCTGATTCATATTTGAAACCTCTTTTACTTTTAAAATGGCAGGAATTTTATCGTAGATCAACATTATGTCACATTTGTTCAAACAGTAGTAATGAAAAATAAACGAACGTTATAATATGTTACAGGTCGATGAAACATAAAAATACCATAATCAACGTTTTCTATCAAATAATAATAATAAAAAACGAATTCTGTATTACTCATATAATATTAAAACATTCGTATTTCTACGCAGAATAGAATTAATGGTTCGAAACTTTTTGGACACATATGTCAAAACGACTCAAGTTGTTTTTCCTCTAAGTGGCTCATAAAATACATATGAATAGATATTTTGTAAAATCGTCCATATTCCAATCCAAAAATATTTTTCAACCGGAATATTTTCCATTGATCTTAGTTTCAATTTCGAGAACTAATCCGTGGATTTAATTTCAAAAGTTCATTTGAAACAGAACTTGTTTTACTTTTGTAAACGAAGTTTTGAAACATGAATACATTTCTGGTGAGATAAAAAAAATATTCACAGTTCAATACAAATATCCGCATTGAAACTCAAACTGAAAACACGCAACAAAGCGTACCAGGAAACTCGATCGATGATAAAACGAAAATAAAAAATGCACAGAGTCTATTGACTGAACTAATGTGGCTGCTCCAATTCCAGTTTTCTTTCGTGCGATAGAAAAATTGTCGCCTCGAGAAGAGGTAGGAAAAGAAACGAAAGACAACAAGAATAAGAAGCAAAAGCAGAATCTTTCAGGCTGTTACAAGTTGTGTTCGAGCCGGTGTTTCATGGCTTCTTTAATAAGATGATTGTTTGCGTGACCGCATGTTAGGTAAACAGACGAGTTCCGCTCGTTTTTTGATCATCATAATTAACATTTCAAAAATTGTATCGGCCAATGAAAAATCACTCCAACAACCTGAAAATAACCAATCTCAACGAACACCATGTTTTTTTAATTAAAACTCAAATAAAATCACATCACAGGAGAACAAAAAAATTGTCCTAAGTTGAATTGACTATTTTCTAACGTTAATTGCCACGCAGGTTTCATCAAATCTCTAAAAAAAAAATTCTTGAGACAATAAAATCATTAAAAGTCTTCCAAAAAGTGTTCCCTCGAAAAAGAAACTTGTAATTGAATGGCTAATTGGACAAATCTTTCGTTGAACAATACAGTATCATTAAACGCACTTTTCGAGCCTGTTTTCTTTACAACGAGACAGGCAGCAATGATCGCTGATTCGTGAGAGATCGTTAGACTTGATTATGGTGTTATTGTGACACGAATCGAGACCCTCGGATAACATCCATCGTGCGATTGCGACAAAACGCGCGCAAGGTGCGCGTCCGTTCTAAGAGTAGGCCTTTGTTGATCCTCAAAAAGGGTGGGAGACAACTCTGCTTGCCGCTCCGATAAACGAGACGAGATATCACTTTCTGAATCACTGGCCACGTAAACGCTCCGAACTAAACGAACTATTCGTGTTTGACGAGGCATCTCAATGACCATAATTTGTAACTCCTGAATTTCCCTCGGATCTCAAACTTTGTATCTGAAAATACTAACAATTTTGCAAACTCAAAATATCTTATTCAACTAATAAAACATTTTATTTTACTAATAATAATAATTGTATAAAAAATTATATCATGTATAGAAACGTGAATAAATATATTTATAAATATTTATGAGTATATAAAAATATATATGGATGTTTATTTAAGTTATTATTTTAATACAAAAATTTTATCAGAAGAGTTTTGAGTGTGGTTTATTTTGTTTTTTTTTTCAAAAGCAATAACAATAAAAAGGAAAAAAACTTAGAAGTCAAGTTCACTTGAAACAAAAAAGTTGTAGGAATGAAAAGGAGCGATGAAGTTTTTGAACTCTAAAGTATTAGTTTGGATCGGGGTTAATGAGCTGAGCCTATCTCGAGCCTAATATACCGACAAACAGTTTCCGTTAATGCGCTCGCTGGATTATCCAAAGTGAGACTCCAAAGGGTCATGATTATAATGAAAAAAAAAAAATAGAGTTGCGTCATACCTGACAAAACATTTTCTAACAGGACTACTATTTTCAAACAGCAACAGAATGAAGTAGGAAAAAATGGTAACAGAAAAAAAAAAAATGAGGAAACGTGAAAGATGAAATTGTGTGGATGATTAAAAACAAATGTTTCGGGAAATTTGATAGACGAGTGATATGATTTTGTGAAATAATCTCCCGTATTCTCATTGCACAGTTTCCGGAGCACTGCAAACCGGAAGGCGAAAAATCTGAAGCGAATTTCTGTGCGATGAGCTACGTGGGAAAGGGAGCCCTATCTCGATTTTTTGCCGACTCGGCAGACAGCCGCGAGAACGCCAAGAGACATCGTTTGCCTCGTATGAATGCTACCTACAACGTCGCAACACAACTGAAAACCGCAAAACACATCCATGAGAATATTCGCTTGGGAATACAATCAAAACCGAACTATTCAGTTCAAAACAATTAAACGGAAACGGCCGATAAATTGAAATTTGTTATAATCAATCCGCTTGATCAATTTTATAAAATCAAAAATACAGTTTAAATCGAACATAATTAGTAGTGAATTTGCGTTGAAATAATTTAAAATTTAAAAGACGCGTTTGAGTAGCTTTTAAAACTGTTCCGATTTGAACAATCTTGTAAGTTGTAATAAATTCAAGGTTAAAACCAGCAGTTAAGAGAAGTTGAAACTGAGTAGGCATTTGTGTTTTCAAGATCGGGATGCATAATTCATAAACGAGCAGAGGAACGCACTTTTCTTTCGAAACACGATTTCGTGCCAATTGGTGCGAAAACCGCGCGTTCCGGCGTGCAGACACTCGATGCTCCGAGGACTGTGGGGATGTTGATGATAATGAAGATGATGTGGCTTGGAATATAAAGGAGAAAAAGGTGGAGGGAACCTTGCATCCGGTCGTTGAGTAGTATCGAGAACACGTACGCACTTCGGTCGCGTGTTATTAAGAAGCGAAAAGGGCCGAAAGGAAAACGTAACTAAGTGAAAAAAAGCGCTTCAAAGAAAGAACAAACTTGAAACTAACTTTTCTGCAATACCAAAATAAAGTTGTTCTTTAAATCGAATCTTTTATCTAACAGAATGAACTTGAGAAAATTCAAAGCTAAATGCATATAAAATGAATAGGCTGAATAATGAAGCAATTTTTCATCAGCTGGTCCAAGTTTTTCAATGGCTAAATACAATATAATATTGAGCATTTATCGGCATTTATTTCGGTATTGAAATTTTGGGAGGAAGTCTTTTTGACTAATTTTCAAATTTCCGGACAGATGCTTGTTTAATAAAGGACCTGGGAGGAGTACATTTTTAGGGTAGGTGCTTTGGTGAAAGAGAGGCATATCTATCACTGGCGTCAGCTCGATGGGCACAATGGAGGCAACAAGGGCCTCTGCCTGCTCTCTTCGAGTGCTTCCCTCACATTGGCCTCGACTCTTTCGCACACTTCCTTGAACTTCTCGCATTACCCAGGTATAGACTTGGGGTGGCAATCAGAAATTTACAGCCTAACAAATCAACCCAGTCCTGCAATTGAACCATAATTCAATCCAAACTACATCCAATTCCCAATTGAATACAAAACAATTTCAAAAATATAAAAAGACTAAGAAAATGAAAAATCAACAAATAAAATCAAACAAACTCCAACTAATTAAAGTTTCATATCTTCTTACTGATTCTTTGACAACATGAAAACATTTTTTTTTTTTCGATTTTAATGAATCATAGATTTGTTTTAAGTTTGTAAAAAGTACAATTATTAAAATTTTTGATTGACATTAAAGACTTTCACACACAATTTTTTAGTAACTTGAAGAACTTTCTTATTTCGTCATCTGAGCAGTTGATTAATTTTAATCTCACTCCTACATGCAGGCGGATTTCAAAAGCTTCCCGAAAAGTATATGCATTGTGGAACAAAAAAGCGACGAGACACGTGGTGGTGCACATTTTTTTTAAATGCCACATCTCAGACCGGAGGGGTCAATGGTTTAACTTCGTTCGCGCAATTGGCCGCATTAACATCGTCATAAATCCCAATTGGTCTGGCTCGTGCAGTGCCACAATAAGCGCGGATTGCAAAAAGCACTGACGCGCCAGCGGCACGAAATGCGGAAGGGACCGATTGTTATCGCGTCGCTTTATTGACACAAAGGAAACAATTTGTTACACATTTTTCGTGCACCCTTTCTTTCTTCTGGCAGATTCTAAAATAGAAAAATTGAAATCAAGTTGAACATTTGTAATTGAATGGAATTCCATCTTTCAACTTCATTAATCCAAGCCAATGCGATGACGACTGAAAACCAACTTGAAGTATATAAATGAAATGGACAAAATGAAATTAGAAAAATGAAATTCAAATAAAAGAGAAATTGAGTACCGCGACAAATAGTCATTCACAATTTTTATTGTCAGCGATGGATCAATGGAGCGTGACGATAATTGACATTGCACTCGGCGCAAATCAAGATTACTACTCCTCTTGGTCAAATGTAAATCTCAACTTCTTTTATCTCAGCTATAATTTCGGAAGCAAACGATCCTCATCTGTAAATATTTAAAAACGATAATAAGAAGCTTGCTGCGATAATGAAAACCTAATCAACACGCTGACAAACGTACCTGCGTATCATTACACCTACCTATTGTTCTACACTACTAGTTTTGTCCTTGGCAGAACAGAAAGGCTTGTAATTTTTTTTACGTAAGTTGCATTTCATTCACTGTCACTTGCAACGTTCCCTTTTTTCTCTTCATGTTGCAAGTTACATATCAATACCCCCAGCGAGCATGACTTGGACAATTCAACAAACATTAATTCTCATTTTTCATATTTTGTTTACTCAAATTGTTGTACCTTAAAAGATATTAAAAGTACAAAATGACTAACAAACAGCATACAATTATTTTTACCCTGACAAAATGGTCTACTTATAAAACTTTGCAGACTGCTGATTAATCTCGTTTATCGGTGAAATTAAAAGTTGGAAAAGTCATTTGTAAAACTCACCGGTGGCACGCAAGGAGCCTGTAAACAAGACTAGGTAACCAAGCAGCCAGCAAAGGGTGGCGCTGTACCGTCGGCGTCGCTCCATGGCCAGCTGTCACCGCCAAATTTCACTGCACAAAATCACAATTATCGCTATCGAGAAACTGCTTTTGTTCCTTTGACACCGCACGCGCGCATTTTCCAGGCGGCTCGCATCGCCACGCGACTACATCGCTCAGGACCCAAAAGGTCCTGACACTTGTTGCTCCGGCACTACACTAACACAGAAAACCACACGAATCCTGCGAAATAGAAAAAAGACAAGTTGTGAAATAATGTCAACAAAACGATGCAAGGAATTGAAAACAAACAAACTCGAGACTGCTATGCAGACGTGATGTTTATTGTTTGTAAACAAAGTTTGTTTACCCGATTGTAAACAGTGTTGGTCCAACAAAGTACAGAAACCGTGGTAACTATAGCGTTTGTTTGGACACGAGTTTGTTCGTTTGACTGGTTGTTTTGATACTTTGTTTATTGTTAGAAATTGTAGTTAGCTCACTTTGAACTTTGTTTGCAATGATGAAACGATCACTGAACAAAATAATCCGGCGGTAACAATCTCAAACAATTTGGGTCGTGGTCTGAAGTCGCCAGCGTGTGTTTCAGGTAACACGCTTACATTCACCTGGCCGCAACCTGGCAACCCTGGTACGTTGCCTTTTCCCACTTGTTTGCAAGAATCCTTTCGCCTTTTCAACTTCGCGTTACGATTTTCGTGCACTTTATCACCGGTCCGAACTGTTGCCTGCAAATTTTCGCGACGTTTTCTCAAGCAAACTCGCTTCGCGTTTGAGTTTACGCGGAATAATATTCACGCGATACTCAACGGTACGCGCATGACCGCACGCGAGACAGGTCGCAGGGAATCTAAAGAGCGTTTTGTGAACACGTTTGAATCGGTGGGGGGAGCGTGACGAAAGAGCCGCTGCAACAATCCCGAGCGCGAGGTGGTGCTTGCAGCGCCATCTGCATCTAATGACAGAGGTTAGGAAGGAAACTACCTTACCGACAGATTGATGCCACTTTTTTTGTTTGGGTTGTGAAAATAAGTGTGTAAAGTTTGATGGCAAAAGGGGAAAAACTTTGATGTTATGTGATGATACGTCAGGAGTGAATAAATAATTGGCAAAATAAATATTTTTCTCTAGTGTCGGAAAATGCGTTTCGGGTGAAATAATTTTGTAACCTAAAAATCTCACATTAATGGTTGTCATTTTTGGATAAGCCGTACTGTTCTCTATATATAATTAAAAAATGGAATCTAATAATCAAGATGACCCCGATGAGAATGCCATAAATAAGGTAAAATTATATTTTTATATTTGTTTATATATTTTTTTATGGTTTTGTATATATCTCATTTGTACATTTTTTTGTATGATTAATATGTTTATTATGTAGATTTATATAGGCACTTTACATTTCCTTTCAAATATTTTTCTTGTTTTTATAAAACTTTTCATAAATTTTATCTATTTTCAGTTGATTTCTATACAAACTGAATCAAGTATTTACCAAGCAGCCTCAGAGAAACTACAAAAGTTAGCGGAAAAATCAAAACCTGCCAAACATCATGAAAATAATAACAGCGAGACATCAGAAAAAGAGAGATTAAATTTGAGTTTGCAGAAACAAGTTGAGGCTGGTGAGATCACTCCTTTCGAGGCTATTGCTAAACGAAACAAAGCCAGTAACAACACAACGTAAGATTTGTTATATTCTATCTATAGAAAACATATTTGATCAGAAAAGATCAAACTAATTTAAAATCGTAATTTTTCTTTAGCGTTTTAAACAAAACTTCTCAATTGTTGGATCTCGAAAAGTACCTTGACCAGCAAGCCGAGCTTGCGAGACAACGAAAGCTGCTGAAAAAGAAAAACGCTCCAGTGAGTGAAAAAACAGTACCATCAAAGAAGTTGAAATTAGACACTGAGAGAAAAATTAAACATAAAAGGAGGAACCTGGTAAAGCAGAAAGATGAGGAGAGCGAAATAGAATCTGATTTGAATAAATGTGTCAGTAATAGTCGTTCCGAGTTTATTCCGCAGCCAAACCCCACGTGTTCCACAAGCCATGAAGATCATTCAGGAAGTGAATACGTCCCCAGCGATGGAGAATATTTTTCAGAAGATGAAGGGAGAAAAAGCAATCAAAAAAAGAAGAGCAGCTCTTTAAAATCGAGAAATACCATGACAAAAAGTTTGTAGATAACTCATTTTTCTGATAAAATATTGATTACTGATTAGTCGTTATTGAATTATCAGTTTTATATGTTTGTTATTTATTCATTTAATTTTTTAGTCATGGATGATGGGGATGATTGTATATACCGACATAGAATTGATGATGGTGGTTTTAAAAACCCTAAAACTTACCATGCTGTAGATAATCTGTACAAAGTTCCAATGTGTATCTGGAAGAAACTACACAAGTGAGTTACTCAAATGGAGTCATAAAAATTGAATTGAGAATCATTAATTGATTTTTATAAAATATTCACAGGTACCAAAGGGTTTCTTTGAGATGGCTTTGGGAATTGCATTCACGAGGCTTGGGTGGTTTATTGGGCGATGAAATGGGTCTTGGAAAAACTGTCCAGGTGATAGCTTTTTTAGCTGGATTGGATTACAGTGAGTTACTTTCAGATGGAAGCAGGTAAATGTAAACAAATAAACGAACGAATTAATCAATCAATTACGCATTATTAGAATCAATATATTTATAAGATACCTTGAACATTTTTAGATTTCGAGGATTGGGACCAACTTTGATTGTTTGTCCAGCAACGTTATTAGAGCAGTGGTTAAAACATTTTCATGATTGGTGGCCACCTTTTCGTATTGTACTTTTACATCAATCAGGCACCTTCTCAGGTATCACCAATACAATTTCAAAAACATTTTTGACTGATTGAAATTATAAATGAAATGATTGAAAATTGAAAATTTTTCAGGCAACCCACAAGAACTCATATCAGGAATGAAATATGGTGGAATCATGATCACATCCTACACCAGTGTACTGATCCATAAAGAAGCTCTTTTAAAAGTACAGTGGCACTATGTTATTTTAGATGAAGGACACAAAATCAGGAATCCTGAAGCAAAAGTAAAATATCTGATTAATTGCAATTTATTTATCACAAATTATAGTGAAACACAATTGTAACGTGTACTTTTGTTTTTTGTAGGTGAGCCAAGTTGTAAAAAAGTTTGGAACTCCTCATAGACTTCTTCTCACAGGCAGTCCCATGCAAAATTCGTTGAAAGAATTATGGTCCCTTTTTGATTTTATCTTGCCCGGAAAGCTCGGTACATTAGCAGCATTCATGGAGCACTGTGCCAACCCCATAACTAGAGGAGGCTACACCAATGCCACACCGCTTCAAGAAGCGACAGCTTTGCAAGTTGCCACAATGCTAAAAGATGCGATCATGCCTTATATGTTGCGAAGAACCAAGTTCGACGTTCAGCATCAAGTTAACTTGCCAGAAAAAAATGAACAGGTTTAATCACGTTTTGCGTAATTTGCACAATCAAGCTATTTACAAATACATGAAAACAATGAATTAATTTTGTAACAATTTTGTTTTCAGGTTTTATTCTGCAGTTTAACAGAAGACCAAAAGGTTCTCTACAAGAAATTTCTAAGATCGGATGATGTTTCATTCATAATCACCGAAAAAAATGAGGTCAAAAGATTCAGATCAAGACTTTTGGTTGCCTTAACTGCACTAAGAAAAATTTGCAATCATCCTGACCTGTATCTATACTCAAAAAATGATATAGTAAGTCAATTAAAACAATTTCGATAGAAATCACGACTTTTAAATAATTCTTTGAACACTATAGAAATTATTGTTAAAAATGTATAGGATTCAGACGAAGAACTGGAACTAGAAGGATGTTTAGACTCTTTTGGCGACTGGAAGAAATCTGGAAAGATGACTGTCGTAAGATCTTTGTTGAAGATCTGGAAAAAACAGGGTCATAGAGTGTTGCTTTTTACACAAAGTCGTCAGATGTTGGGGATACTTGAAGCTTTGGTAGCGAAGAAAGATTATAAGTTCTTGAAAATGGATGGAACTACTCCGATGGGTCAGAGACAGAATCTCATCGCAAAGTTTAACAAAGTAAATGATTTCGAACTGAAAATCATAAATAAATGTATTAAATTAATATTTCTTTAAATTTTATTGTATTTGATTTCCAGGATAATTCGTACTTCGTTTTTCTCTTAACGACAAGAGTTGGAGGTTTGGGAGTGAATTTAACGGGTGCAAATCGGGTGATAATTTACGATCCTGATTGGAACCCTGCAACTGATGCTCAAGCTAGAGAAAGAGCCTGGAGAATAGGACAAAATAAAAATGTCACAGTTTATAGACTCATTACTGCTGGCACAATTGAAGAAAAAGTATAAAAACCAATCCTTGCTTGATTAAATTACTTTGATCAATATGCCTGATCAATATATTATATTATTGTACATTTAAATAACGCCTTTGAATTTCAGATCTACCATATATTATTGTAAAGTTGATTAACATATTTGAATTTCAGATCTACCATAGACAAATTTTCAAAGTTCTCCTTTCAAATCGTGTACTGGAAGATCCACGTCAGCGTCGGCTGTTTCGAACATCAGATCTAACAGAACTTTTCAACTTGAATGAGCCAATAAACGGAGATGCAAGTGAATCCGACAAGTTATTCCGAGAATCAAAATTGAATCCTATGCAGCCAAACTTTACCCCAGACAGAATCGAAGCTATGAAACAGCTTGCTTCTGCACTGAGCAAGAAAATCGCTAAAACTGCGGCTACAGGAAAAGCTAATCAAAATGACGTTGATGATAAAACTCTGACAAACAAAGCTATTTCAGAAAAAGATGAGAAAGAATCTCCAGACAAAAATAAAGAGATTGATAAAGTAAGCGATTTAAAGATTGTTGAAAATGAAACACTACTGATAAAAACTGAAGAAAATTTAAATGAGACGAAAAAAAAACTCGACAATGAAAATGAAGAAAATGCAAATGAGAATGAAGAAAAGAAAAATGAAAATGACGAGAAGAAGAAAGAAAGTGGAGCAGAAGCTGAAAATAATATTAATTTAAACATTAATGAAGACGTTAACGAGAATCTAGAGGAGGGTGAAATTTTGAGCAAACAAGAAGATTTGAATGCAGAGTGTGTACCAAAAGATAAGAAAAAGAAAAAAAAGAAAAATAAAAAAGAAGTTTCAGCTCTCTTCGATGGTGAAAAAGTTTCGTGTTTGATTGGAAGAAGACTCGGTAATTCGCAACAGGATACTTCGCTCCAAAATGCGGATGATCAATATGTTCTTTCAAAATTGTTCTCTAAAGCTGGTAATTATTTTTTTCAAATAGCACTTTTTTTATTTATAATGTAGATTAATTTTTTCTCAATCTTTCTTTCTATTACAATTGCAGCCGTAAATTCAGCATTCCAACACGACACTGTACTTGCAAGTGCAAGAAGTTATAATGACAAAACACCAATGGAAAAATTAGCCCAAGAGCACGCTCAGGAAAAAATGGATTGCATTCGAAAGTCACGGAAGTGGTGTTGGATGCCATCTTGGGATAAAGTTGCAGAAGAAGATGATTCTTCATAAAATATGAAATTAATAGTGTTTTGTACTTGCCTTTACCAGTATTTATTTTCGTATCAAAATGTTGTAAATATATCATGATTATTCTTATCAATTGTGAATATTTTTTTGTACATTTTTGTATACAAACTCAGTTGAAAAAAACCTAGTAAATATTTATTCATAAAATAAATTTATAAAGCAAATAGCATGATGTGATCTTATTTTTTTACAATCGATGTAACGTATTTATTTTTCATATAAATAATGATAAAATTGCAATGATGGTGACAGATCTGTATGAATCTTATTGCATGTTATGTTAGAAGAATAACGAAAATTGATAAATGTGTAATTCTTCTTGTAAGTTTTGCATTTCTGAAGACCTCACATCTATGTAAATTTTAACATGATATTTTTAAGAAACCCGTTGAATCTTGTATCAAAATGCATGTTCACACTTATAAACGCTTTTCACCTATGTGCGTTGATATTTCAAAAAAGCTAACCAGCTGGTCATTCTGTCACAGTGATGGTACATTTACCCTAGTTTAAATTGTTGAATATGTTATTGCAATACTAAATTTTCAGTTAACCTTAAGTGCAAAATTTTTAAACATTTTTAGTAAGCAAAAATTTAAACGACACTCATCACAGAATTCTTATAAGAAATTGAAATTTCAAACACAGAAAATAATTAAAAAATACATATTCTGATAAAAAATAAGTTAATATTTAGATCGGATTCTTTGTTTACGGTTTCCTTAACGATATTGGCTTGTGCTACCGATAATGCAATAATTTGATAAAATTTTTCAAGCAGATTCTATATAAGATTAAATGTATTATTTAATTTTCATCGATACTATTTTATGGCGTATTCGAAAAAGAACATTATTTTGAAATAATAAAGGACACACTTATGTAAACTAAATTGTCTGTCCTTTATTATTTTAAAATAATATTCTTTGTTGAACACGCCATTAGAATAACATCAACGCATATTTACATTACATTATTCCCAGGAAAAAAATTTGTTGATCGGAATTGAATCTGATTTGAGTCGGACACAAGTCGTTTTTTGAGTCGAAAACGAGTCGCTAGTAACTCAGAATTTGGGACATCGAAAACGACTCGTAAACTAATCGAAATTGAATCGAAAACGAATCGGTGAGATTAATTAAAATTTATAATACTTTCAATTATATTTTGCGAATATCACATTTTTAGTAAAAATCAATTATGAGTAATTAATAAATTAATTTGAATTATTCTTTTTGTAAATTACACTTTTGGGTTAATAAAGGACAAAGACTCTTCCATTTTTTTCAATCATTATTTATGATGAATAAGAATTTTGCAAAAATCGAACTCTGCTGTAAACAAACGAGAAGTTTTTGAAAAATTCAAAATTTTCAGAAGGCACGTATTATTTAAAGAAGAAAAATTAAAGTAGTTTTTTTATAGGGAATTTTATTATTATGCAAAATTTACAATTAAGTTATCCTATAATAGTAGAGTTGGGGGATGTAAAAGATACAAAACTGAGATTAATAAAGTTCATTGTACAATTAATATGTAAGAGGTACAAAACGTGAGTAGGAGGTCAAAAAAAAAATCTAACATTGTACGAACATTTTACATTAATTTTTACATTGAAATAGAAAATTGTTTGAATAAAATTTAAAAACATTTGCACAAATGTACCACTACAATGTGGAGTTAGATTTGTGCGAATTTTGTTGCAATCCTTTGCAGAAAGCTTGGCTACGAGTGTTCTCCTATTCTATCCTTAAAAATAAGAAATTGGAGGCATGGCAATCACAAATAATTCGTCGCCTACTTCGATGTTTACACACGGCTTAGACAATACTTCAAACGGTCGCAAAACACAATTTATAGCAACTGATTGAATTTTTTGCATCTGATTATAAGCGTGGGGAAACAAGGATTCAGTCGTAAGGATTTGAACAAGAAGCAATTCAGCATTGTTGTTAGATTTATCAATCAAAAAACCTTTTAGTTTTACGTACTCGCCAGTTTTTAAAAGAGCAATGCTATTGTTACTTTTCAAATTCGAATCTCGTGTAGAATAAATGATTTTCTTAAAAAGCAAACGATTATAAACGCTGGTATCTTCCGATAAGACATCGAATTCATTAGTTATTTCTGAAATCTTAGTTGGATTCCCAAAATAAATGTGATCATTTATTCTACATGACTTCTGAGTTCTTGTTACATATTCATCTTCAAAAGTGGTACCGGTTTCTACGGTAAAATCTTTTACCAGATAATCGACACATTGCTGCAGACCAGTAGAAAAAATAATCTGATTTAAAACTCCTCTACCGCCATGAAGATTACGCAGCAAGTCTCCATTTGCATTTTCATAGCAAAAACCGTTGTGTGCTTTAAGGTTACCGTAATTGTATACACTCTCGATGAGATGTGGTAGCTGGTGGACATTATACGTCATAGCAAATTTTCCGTACAGCCTCGTCGTTTGTTTTTGAAACTGGAAAAACATTTCGTGAGATCTATTCAGATCTGCAAAAGAAATTTCATCTTGCAACAGAAGATATAGTCCTTCTACAAACAGCAAGAAATGATCCATGTAGTTTTTTTGCATGAACGATTTCAATACTGGAACAAGATAAAAGAACAAAAAATTTAATAACTCTTTTGCTTTCCAAAAAGATCGAACATAAAGAGACCTAGGAAGTTGATTTACTGCAGAGTGGGGACGAATTTTCAGTAATAATTCGTCCATTTCCTTTAAATGATCCTTGAGACTGTAACAGATTTCGGAGGCAGTATTGAACCAATACCCAGTAAACTGTTTTGTTATGCCAAGAATACAGCTGTGCATATAATCAGGTACGAAGCCGTCGATGATGTTAAACTTTTTTAATTGCAGGAGAGGAGATGTTCCTATAAATCCGTTGACGTGTAGCTTTTTTATAGAACGGTTTCGTTGGATAAGAGTAACTTTCCTTATTTCAAATTCCTGCATATCTTGGATGGATCCGTTGTGAGTCCTATCAAGTGGGGCCCTTGGCAGCAGTGGATACTTGACGGTTTTCGTGCCCGCCCAGACTTTCCCCGGATGTAGACACCAATTACAACCAAATTTACCGTTGAACTGATGTAAAGCTTGCATTGGAGGTCGAGCCACTGAGTCCACACAGCAACAATTAAAATATGGTTTTATTATCATCTCTTCATCAGCAACAGTACACCTAATCCCATCTTCTGTTAGTTCGTTCATTGCATTTATAAAAGGAACAAGGAAGGCCTTCATTGGTGGCTTCGACTTTCCAAACCAGAGCGCACATAATATAACTTCATCGTACGGCATTTCATTAGGTTTAACAAATATCGGATATATAGATTCTGACGCACTTTCAAAAACGGGCGCTCCATCAGTGTTGAAACAACATGTCAAGTAACGCTGTCTTTCGTCTTCTGGTAAGCTTTGCACGAATTGACGGTACGCAACTCCATCGAACATATCTTTCAACAAGTCAGGTGTGTGTTGTCGTTCTTGAACCACGTGTTTGTAGAACGAGCCATGGCGCTTCATTAAATGCTGTATGTTTTTTTTTATGTCGAACGTGACCAAAAAGTTTCCACTTTTTTCATCCATTAAATTCACGTTTGAATTACATTTTGAACAAACTATAGACCGTTGTTTTTTATCGTAGGTTCCAATGTAACATTCGCATATTTTACACATAGCATGGTAACGTACACCAATATCAGGGCTGAACAGCTTGTGAATCATATGAATTGAACCTGGCAAAACAGCAATTTGCAGAACGTCATTGAAAAGATTCATTAAAGCTATCAGTTCACCTTTACCGTTCTTATATCTGATTGCATGTTTTAGTATTTTCAAAAGCAGGTCTCTCTTGTTGATAGTCAGAGTAATATCAAATGACTTTTCTCCTTCGTTCAAAAATTGTTGTAGATTATAAAAAGTCTCATTATT
>JAAMPD010000616.1:0-43083 GCA_025266255.1 Trissolcus basalis | reverse complement strand
GATTGCTCAAATTGAATTAAATAAATTATTTTTGATACGTTAAAAATAATAAAGGGACACTCCTAAAACACCTTTCGTTTCAAGACATTATTTCTAGCTTATTCCATTCATTCATATGAAATACGTTGGAAAACCTTAATTTCTTTTTACCATCAATGACAGATGTTGGAATTCAGGGCAGGTTAAAATTCTGTCATAACCTAATTTCAATTGTCATAAATTCAATATAATTTTGTTCTTCTCATATCAAGAAGTATCATCTTTGTACGTGAATTATTAGTATAATTCTGAATTCTGTAATTCTACATTCAATTTTTGAATGCAATTTCTCAACAAAAAAAAGGAAAGAAAAAAGATTCAATTACATCGTCATATCTCAGTCAGCTTCATTATACCATTGATTAAGCATACAAGCAGCAACTTGTGGCGACTTAAACGAAAGCGCGGCGAAAGATATAAATCCTGATAAACTGGTCGCCGCTCAACGGCGTCACCTTCGGAACACAAAAATGTCCGTATTAATCAAGGCTGGCACAAAAAGAGGCAAGAAGACGATCCTGTAACTTACGAGACTGGTGGCAGGGCTGCCGTTATCCTGTTTTCCTCGCATATTTTCAGAGATTAGCATACGTCGAGCCGGTTCGCGATCGCGAGGCACCAAGTGCAAGTTGCCTTGAGAAGATGACGCACTTTAAGGGTAGCGCGATGACAATAGGCGCCAAACATCTTCTCTCGTCGGCACAGGTGGACTGTGGGAATGACCGTTGGTGCGCCAGCAGGTTCATGAACTCAACGTACTCGTGTACTTCCAACTTTCGGACCCTCGATCGTGTGAAAAACGCGAGTGAAATTGCGTGAGTTGCTCTTTTCTCTGCACTCTTGCTCTAACGACTTTTCGAGGGGTCCATCAAGACTCAAGTCTCCTGAAAGACGCGGCCCAGGAATCCCACAAAATTCACTCGACAATTTTCCGTCCCTATATTTTATACGAATTTATATTCCGAGATGTCTAAATAATTCGATAGGATACTCTGCAGCAGCCACAAACGAACGTTACGGATCCGTCTTGGGACCCCAGAATTCGACCCCCTAAATATCTGAAACAGAAAAAAATTGATCGAACAAATAAGAAACTTGGCCAATAAATTTCCCATTCGTCGATTTAAATCCGTACTTCCTTTTTTTCCCCTGAGTTGCCGACTTGCCACCTGGCAAGTTAACCTTCGACCTACGTCGCGCATCCCAAAAGTCGAAAAAGTCTTCGTTACAAGATAAGCTTCGCGCTACGACAAAAGGAGTTGTCGAAGCCGAAATTACACGATTTATCATCGAGGGATTGATCGTTTGACGAGGCGCAATTGATTGAATCAATAAAGGAAGGCGACGCCAACTGTAAACTGCGCGAACCCCAAGTCAGGTGATGAACCACAACAGAGAGGGTCCGAGGGGCTCTCGTGTTGAAAATTTCATAGCACCACCGACTGATGAAAGAGCGGCGAGCATTAACGTGACCAAGCAGCCAGAGGGCGCATCTGCCGGCTAGCATAACTGCAGGGGTCTGACCAGGTGGCGCAGATTCCTCGGCACCGAATATCGATTACGATCGATCCAATCGAGTTGATTGCCCGCTTTGCATCACTCTTAATTAGCAACTGAAAAAACAAACTTCAAAGTACGATTGCACGAGTCATCATTTTCTGGTTAGGTCCTATACTTAATATCTGTAATCAAATTTTAAACTCACATGGAACGGTGATGATTCTAACCTAAGCTTTCCAAAAAATGTTCATAAAAATGTTTGAGATGGAGGTAACACCTTGTCATATTTTAATCAATAATATCGTAATCAAAAATGTATTTTTTATCCAAGAACTTTTATAATCTGCACTCAAACGTCAATGAATAGTTACAAAGCTGTCCGTGTAGCGCTAGTGTATGAAAAAAAATGACGGTTAGCAAGAAACAGTTTGAAAAGCAATAATAGTTTCACGTTTTGATTGGAAATTTAAGATAATTAATTATATTGATAAATATTTTGTGATCAACTTACAAAACATATTTCTTGTCTTTGTTTATCATCTCTATTGAAACGTAATTGAAAAAAAGATAACTGTCATTAACCGCCATTTTTATTAGTTCACAGAGCGTCCGCTGGTGTCGCATGATTGATTTTAAAAGAATATTCAAAAAATTTTAATTGCAGGGTTAACAACTAAAGAATATTTTATGTTTCCTTCAGAATCAATAATATTTTATTATGTCAAAAAAAATATATTTTAACAGATATTCAAAACAGTATCATTTGACTGATGTGAACAATTTCAAAAGTTATTCGAATATTCATTTTTGTAAGTGCACATTTGATAACAATCACCCGAATCGAAAAGGTTCAGTATAATGAAACGTCAAACTCAATTCAGGATTTTACATTGAAATGTAGAAACAAATTTATTGCCACTGTGATTTTTTTATCGAACGTTATAACGTACTTCCTAGACGTTTTATATAAATCGACTGCGAAATGGAAAGCGAACGTCACCGTGTCATTGGAGATTAAAGAATTTCACTTATAAATTGTTTTTATAAGCGAAAATGCAACCCGTTGTCCTTTCAGTGTTCCGAGCGTTCGGTCAGAATTTTCGTTATGCAATGGCACGTGTGAAATTATCCATCGGCTGCGATTACATCTGATATATTACTATATTAGGCATATATAATTCATATTACTTTGCGATTAAACAGATACCGATCATGGCGTTCGATACAGTCTGCTCGGCTCCGGTTGCATCGAACGGAAAATTGCAAAATCGAACGCGAACCCATTGGTACCCTGACGCGACTCGGGGAAAGCATTTTGTTTTCTCACTCAAACAGCGCGCAGACGAATGGGAAAGTTTTCGTGATTTAAGGGAAGCTGACTTCTGCAATGAAATATTGGATGCGGGAAAGTGTTATGAAGCCATTCCAAGAGCGATTTCATCAAATCTGATTACATCTTTCACTTTATGAACTGCACAAATATTTATAAACAGGATATAAAATTTCGACAAATGTAACCTGAAAAATGAAAAAAAAAAGTGAAAAACACATGAAAGACAAAAAGAGAATTGCAGTTTCAGATAAAATATAATTTTATTTCATAGTTTAAGATTGAGAAATGCACAAAAGACAAAATTGCAAAACAAATTTGAACGATCCATCAGAGAACTTTCGCAGATCGTGTGTAGCGCATTATTTCGGGTTGGAAAAAAAATTGGAATTTACCAACAGCGAAGTGAAAGTTGGTACTATAAAAGCGACACAAATAGTGTTGAGGAAAAAAATGCGATACACAAGTGCGTTAGGCGAACCGCTAAACGCCCGGTTAATTAGGGCTCATTTGTTCGCGTGCACAAGTGTGGATAAGAATCTTCGAGGCGAGGGTTATTCAAAGACGCGAGTTGGACGAGGTCGGTACCGGCAGCTACGCCAAAGAGAATGATGGATCGCTGGCATTAGATCGGACGTTGGTCTCGTGTGAACGCAAGCCGCGACTTAATAACGTCATTCAGACGTGAGTTCTTCGTTCGAGCGAAATTTGCAGCAGATTTATTTATATTTCGGTCGCACTTTTTATCACCCAGGACAATTATTGTTTCGTGTGAGAACGTGAGTTGTGCTGAATAAATAACGCGGATAATAGACTTAATTAACGCCAGACGCGAGACGTCAATCAGCAGTCTTTTCTAATTGCTGCTTTTTTTTCTCTCTCCGCTAATTAATAGCGATGAAAAAAAAAAAAGAAATGGATATTAAAACGATTTATATAGTTTTAAATGGCATGGGATTGTTGAATAATTGTACCATAATTGCTTTTCAATGTTCTTATGCAAAAGTTTTTTCCCCGCGTCTTATTAATTTATTTGAATCTAACACGTGCTACAATTAAAATCACGAAAACTTGTGAAACAATCCGAACATGCGAATGAAAGTACAACTTAGATAAAAACTTATTCAAGTTTGTTATATTCATAACTTTCCGATGTACATTTTTCGACTGATAAAATGTCGTACGATCTCTAATATATTTCACTTTTAATCTGACGATAAGATGCTTTATGTAAAAATGTCTTAGCGTCTCAAATCTAAAAAAAAATTTTTAGCCTCAAGCCTGTTGACTCAAAAATTGATCTTTTATCAGGCCTGTTCTGATATGCGTCGGCACTTTGTGTCAACATGTCCACTTGCCAAGCAGTATGCACTCATCCTGATAACTTTATTTACCAATTTGGCAGATGTCAACAAAAGTGCGCGCACCTTGTGGCAGTTTCGAATAACTGGTGTTGGCTTGAAATTTGCCTTTACCGATAGCAATGTATCTCGGTTGTCGATAGATAAAACGAATAATATCCGGTGCGTTCTCACAATATTTTCCGATTGATAACATTCATCCAACAAAAAATAAAGGATTTTTTGCCCGAAAGAGTTTGAGGGATTAAAAACAATTGACTCACTTTAATATTCTTGGGAGATGCAGTTCTGTTGCGTGTTTATAGTTATACTCAGTTGATAACGTTTTTTTTTTAATTTCCCCGATAGGTTTAAGAGGTATGCGCTCAGAGAGAAAAAAAAAGGTCAGATTAGATTAATCTGCGGTAGACCCAATTTTTACCTTTACTAATGCATCGATTACGTGAATATTTGTCATCGCTTATACTGAGATGTACCGAGGGCTGTTTGGGAACATTTGCAGGTATTTAGGATGATAGTAACCGGTTGAAGCTTCAACTTTCTATGATTAGATGAGACGAAGTCTGTTTGTCTGATAACAAGTATCAGCGTCCCTTTACTAACTTCCAAATAACTTTGCGTCCAACTTTCTTTGTGAGCTATTCTCTTCTCTAATTACTTGCCGTAAAAGTTTTCAACTATATCATCATTTTTGAGGTAACTTTTGAAACCAAAAAATATGATAAGAATCACAGTAGCATTTACATCATCATTTTTCGTATATTGTAAATCAATTTGAGTTTGAAAAAAAAATCTTGTTTAAAAACATATTTTGTAAAAATCAATTTTTAATTTGTAAACATATTACGAGGTCAACAGCCCTGTGCCATTTTTTCTGTAAAGATAAATGTTTTATGTTCTGGAATGATTCTCATAGCAGGATGTCGCTCGATAGCATATTCGATTTATCAGTATCTTCTTGTCATTATGCCAATAAAGACCTTTATCGTAGGACATGTGGTGATCAGGTATACAAAAATACTACTGTTCTGCAACCCCGTGGACACGCACATAAAGACGCCTCTGTAGCATACAGAGCATAAATCGAAGCTTATTGCGCGTAGGTGCTCCGCACTCGTTGCGTGTATTACGTAAATATGGGCTTATGTGTTTACAGAGTCGTACTAACTTTAATTTCTCACGATAAAAATCGCTCGAGCAGAAAAAATAAAAGTCCAACATTCAGTGCTAACATTCAAGCATAAATACAACGTAATGAAAATTACATTTGTGAATTTCTGTTTCAGAATTTTTTTCCAACCCACCACGGAGAAAGAATTTCGTAAGTTTATAGACTCAATAGAGTTTTGAGCTAAACATCATTCAATCAAAATAACAGTTTTGAATGTGCAACAAATTCATTGATAAGATCATCGTAAAACATTGATAACTTCATGTCAGACCCTCATGACAACTATTGCATGTAAATATTTATTAACCAATTTGAAAAATTCAATAAATTTTCAAACCGAAATTTCAACATTCATGAAATGGTTGCAACTTGAAATATTTAAATCAAATCATTTTTAAAATGAAAGTGTGAGAATATAAAATCAAAATTTTCTCACTCATTTTTGAATTTACTTGAAATCATTTTTACAGACAATTGAAGGAAAAATTTGATTTTCAATTATTTTTGTTATGTTGAGTATTTATTAAACTTTCATTCGAAAATTTAACTGAATGTTTATTTTGCAAGTTTAACATTTTCGATAATGACTGCTGTTTAACAGAGTCTATCAGTTTTGTTTCAACATTGTTAATTTTTTAGGGCATTGTTTTGTTCTAATGGAAAGTTTACCGAGATAACCGTTGATTATACTGTTAGTGCTGAAGTTTTGAGGCGATGAAAATTGGCGTCAATAGAACGTTGAAATTTATGGCATAACTGTCAGATCGCACTACATGTCAACCGGGCGATTCACGAGCGAAAGAGTCGAAGGATACTCTATAATTTAGCAGCATCACCTGCCGACGCAGCTTTGTCATTTCGCGCCGGCGTTAGAAGAAGGAAACGATCATTCTATCGACAACACCGCTGATGTCCCACCTACCATTTGTGCCCACACGTTTCTCACATTATATAACTCGGCCATCTATAATATTATATTCAACTAACACTCATTTTGTTCGTCTAGACTGAGAAATTGTCACTGCTTATGCAAAATGTATTCAGATTTTCAACGTCTAACTTTCAGACGAAAAAAAATTGTTGATAATTTATTAAGACGGAATTTTTTTTCTATTTGAAAATGAAAAGGAATATTCTACATCCTTTCAAAATATACTGACACAGTTTCAACAAGCTGTTTATCAAATAAGATTGGTAGGGATATATCATGGCAGAGTGCGTCTGTTTATCAATAAGCTTGTTTGTTAATAACCTTAGTCGGTGTATACACTTTTCATGCGGTACATCAGAGGAGTTTCATATTGACAAAAAGGTTTGGATACATGTGCATTCAGATAATCGGTCATATCAGGGACAAATATTTCACGAAGCGTGGACCACTTTTATCGCTTCTTTAAGATTAGCCTTTGTTTGACAACATGAATCATTTAAATTTTCTCGAACGACCACGAATCTTGATCATTTTTCTGCTTCTTAACATTCTGACAGATTATTTTTTACAATTTTCCATACCAGAAATAATCTTCTTTTAATTTATTATTTAGAGCTGCAACTGTGATAAAATGAAAACAAACTTTCACCCGTATCGTTAAAAAACTTTATCGAAAGGAAAAAAATACATTAGATAATAATAATTAACCGGTTGGACTCCAAGAATACCTCCTGGGGACAAGGGTTGGATTAGTTGTGTTGTATAGTCTCATGCTTTCGTATCAAGATGAAATACTGATGAAGAAACTTTTTCAAAATATTAGGCATTTAAGTCAAAGATTACATGGCGAAATGTCAAAACTGTATACATCTTGAAATTTCATGTTGTGGATACTAATGAAAAATTAAACTTTTCACAATTAGTCAAAACGGTTCTTTCAGATCTTCTGTTAATCGCCACCAACATTTTTATCCCAAACGATATTTTGTATACAAACAAATCATCAACATTGAATCATTGAAATTCGTCATGACTGAGAACAAATAAAAATTATTAAACATTTCTTAAGAACGTTTTTATGAGAAAATTGAAACTAAACAAAGATTCAATTATTTTATACTAATCGAGCAAATGCAAGACGAATCTTAGATCGTATCGAATACTGATTACTCCTTTCCACTTTCAATGATAAGTTGATACAAAATTTTTTGTCGACTTGCACATGTTGGTTCCAAACAAGGGGCTATAATGAAGGTGTGTTATAAATCATATTAGCTCATCATAACAAATACTCGTGCCATTAGTATGATTAAATCGATACCATTGAACGCTTGTAACTCACATGTTCATTTGCTCTTAATACATGCATTAACTTGCGTGGCTGTTTTGAAAGGAGGGGAAAAAAATTGTACGTATTTTCCAACCGAGCTGGCGTGTATGTGTACACATGCAGTCGTACGTTCTGCGTACAGCGTACCATCTGTTACCAAGAGATGAAGAGCGTTTTGGTCCAATATTGGGGAAAACGTCGAAACATTGCTTCGGATGATAAATGTTTTTTGGCACTTGCGCCGACATATGTGTTCCAGATAAAAAAGTAAGATCATTTCTAACGTATTTTCCAATCCAAAATTCGTCCAATCAAATCGTCGAACTGCAGAACCACCAGAAATGTTACTCAGTTTGAATTAATTTTTAAACACAATATTTCCTTTGTTTTTAGCAAGGTAAAAAATGTGAATCATATTTGATGGCGAAATCTCGCGGTTCTTTGTTCGTTATAAATATCACGTTTTGTGTTAAGGAGGTTCAATTAAATGCTTGGTATTTGTCGGCATTGTGCCTGTTGTTATAATTCCATAATGGAGAGCCGCAAATAACCTAATTCCCTGGACTGATTAACATACTGCGGCCGCTGGCAGCGTGCAGAATCGGTGCAATGCGGATGGGGTGAGGCATCATTCATGGGGGCACAATGCTCGCGCGCATTTGTCGGTGAGCAGCGGCAAAAGAATTTGGAAATGAGAGAGACGGGGTGTTTAGAATTTCATTTCCGGGCACGCGAGTCGGCAACCAGTCTCGAACGGTCGGAAGCAGGCTACCGGCCGCGCATCTGTCCACTCGCGCAGATTCGGCCCGACGAACAGATGCCGCGCTGGCCTGATAAGTGTCACCCTTTCGACAAATTTAGCGAGCTCCTCTCTTCCGGCTGCGTCGATTATTATTTATGCCCCTGCACAAGGCCGCCGGGGAGATGACAACTTCCTAAACGGAATCGGGTTTTTGAAGAACACAGGAGGAGAGAGAGCCAATGAGTTCCGAATATCCGAAATGGAAAAGACATTAGCGTGTTCCTCTCAAGCTGCAGGAAACACTCGTCTCGGCAACAACAAGACCATCAAAAACGAGACGGAGCTTTTAAAATTAATCACAACTTGGGGAAAAAAAAGTATAAATAGCAAGCTCGTTCTGAGTCCGATCAAGCGAACCTTGAACTCGTGTAGAAAAAAAATCATTTCGGTTGAAAATTTGTACCATGACTTTGCACTTGGGTTGAGAAAGGTGCTTCTAGGAAAAACCATGCCGGATGCAAAAAAATCACGGAATCAAATGCCCACCTGTCTGCGCGATGCTCCTAGGAGTCTTTGCCCTGAGCCCAGGCCGGAGAGACCAAATGACGCATCGATTTCGGGGACGCGCCTAAGTGCGTCGTCGTGTCTCTTCGCCCGAACAAAACGGGCTCCCTTTGTCGGTTGCTCCTCGACCGGTTCTTTGTAGGATTCCTTCTCTATTCAGGGCGCGCAATCATTCATCGGCAAGTGCAGAATGCCTTGCGTAAACGGCGCGCGCGCGATTTACAAGTGTATGCCAATAAGTCTGTCGGTGACAAAATTTTGACCGAACCGTATCAAATTTTTCATATGAAACTGCGGTTGGCTGAAATTTGTCTTCGTAAAATGAATTGATATTCGATCAATCGTGAAGCCAGTGATGGTATTCCTATTCATAAAAATCTCAGCTTTGTGTTCTGATACTAGTATATATAGGTATATCAAATTACTGTACATGGCAAGTTTGTAAAAACTTTAAATAAAGAACATTTTTTCACTTTGTAAACTGAATCGAGTTTTCAAATTAAACTTTCATTGCGAGAGAATGAAAAGAATTTCTTTCTAGATTTTTTTCTGCATCGTAGTTGAGGTGTTTAAAGTCTACCAGAACTAGTTTCTTAAGCGACTGTTGTGGTAAATCTGTTTACAATTGAAATTTCAATCGAACGAACCCCTTTCATTGTACGTATTTAATCTTCTGATACCATCTAACAAGATCGCGCGTCTGAACTATTATAATTCAGGTCAAAATTTAAATCCATTAAATTAGATCCTGTAACTCTTGATTAGAATTCGGACTAGAAGGTCAGGCGAGACCAATTTCTTTATTCTAATCTGATCAGCCTAAATCATCGGTTGATTACAAGATCCGATCAGAGATTTGGCTTCTATTTCATTACAACTATTTTGATCGTCTTGAAAGATATCAAGCGGAGAAGACAAAAATATCCCGATTGGGATCGAAAATACACTGACACCAACATAAAATGTTTTGTCCATTTTTGAAAGGGTCATAGTATCGAGCACCGTCAACGATTGATGAGTCACTGTCAATGATATAAAACTCAAGTTGCATCGCTCTCGTTGTTTTCTTCTCACAGCTCTGTTCATCCTGACTCATCAGAACGCGACGAAAACGACTAATCGATCCGAATACGTGGCCAATCGGTTGTAGGACAATTCAAACAAAATATGGCCTTTGACGGTTGGAGTCGACGGGTACAAATATTTACCAATGCAATAAACGGAAAAGTCGAAACTCCGGGGATGAGAAAATGACCGAAATATCAATATCAAAAGGCGATAAGAAGAATAATATTGTTCTTTTATTGGGATCTGTTTGTATTGGAGATACGCGAGTGTTAGAACAATGAAATATATATACATACTCTTCGAATAATTGTCCCTTGTACCAAAAACAATCTTCTGTTTTATTTCTTTTTTTCTTTTCAAAGTCGAAAAGATCTTGTATTAATTTTACCTTATAAGATGAAATTAGTAATTTCTTTCGTAGTGAACAATAAACATTGATATTTTTATGCAAAACATCTGCTAAGAATGTGGATCTAAAACCGGTTGTTGGAACATAGGGATCTTCCCCTGATTGAAATTTTACATTTGTTTAAATGCCGAGTTGGCTTTCTCGGTTCTCTAATTTCAACGATAGTGCAACGAGGGGGAGGTACTCCCGGAGCTTGCGTATGGGGTTAGAAACTGCAGAGGGTCTCTATGAGCTGAACGTTAAGACACGTGTCGACGCGTGTGCCGGAAATGACCAGCCGGATTCAGACATCTGAGCAGCTCTCTTCGGCTGCCGCTGCTTTGTTCTTCTCGCGACGACGATATATCTTCGCGTTTCGAGGGTGACACAGAAGGTGATCCCTTTTCTTTTCGTTCTGCGACGATAAGTAAAATGAACGTCGCTGATGACAATGAAAAGGGGTGGGTCGCAGTTCTTTAACGAGATCTCTGACCTAATGTTCTGTTCTGATCAAGGAGTCAGATTGTAAACAGATGTTTCGTATGGAAATTTTTGCAACGTCAATCAGTTGCATTCACATTTTCAAGTTGTTGAAAAAAAAAAAAACAACAAATTTTCAATTTAAAATTTTTTCATTTTTGAAATTAATTTTTGTTTCTTGTTCTTGTTTGGTCTTTATGGCTGTGCAAGTTAATAATATGATGAAGACAAATATTCTTTGAAGTCTGGTTGTATGAATTGTTAACTATGCATAAATGTCGCCTAAGAACGAAACGATCTTGCTCAGGAACTAAGAATATCGTGAATCGCAAGAATGAAGAAAAGAGGAAGGAAGGAAGAAAGGTTGAGAGATTGAAATTTGAGACTCAGCACCAGCTGCTTTGTTTCTATATGCGGGAGTTGAGATGACGGCTGTGCACTTGATCACGAGACGGCCATTTCTTGCAGCAAGCTTAACACTTTTTCAAGAATCAAGCCACACCGGTTCAGTAATTGATAAATATTGATACACCTGATTGTAATGTAAACACACGTCAGGTATAAAAATATTCACAATTTTCTTTTACAGTTTTCTGATAACCCTCGTTATATCCCAAACAAGATAAAAAATTTCTCTTCAAGTAAAATAGTAAAAAAAAGGGCAAAAATGAATGAAGAAGTTGATAAATTATTCAATAACTATACTTTTTAAATACAATTAGGGAGCTTTAAAATCGTGTTCTGGATCTTTCAAGAATCGCTCGTTATTTTTTTCCACCCATATGTGATCTCAAACAATAACGAATAGTGATTCGAACATCGGACTCTATTTTAGGAGGCCATTTAACCCGAACCCCACACCTACCACTATAGTCACTCAGTCATTCATTGCGCCGATTCCAAATAGGTCGACGCGTCAAAAGAATGAACGGGCGAACAACGCGTTAATAAACATCCGCTTCGATCGCATCGCGCATTTTTTTTGTTTGTCGCTCCTTCGGTTGCCTCCCCCCTTTCATTTTGCAGCAGCTTGCGACTTTCGCTGACGGCACGCGTGCATTTTTAAAAATCTCGACCGGATGCCTGTGAAAACTCCCCCCCGCCGGCCGTTAGAACCCGAGAAGAGGGTTCGACTTCGTATTAAAAAAAAAGCGATTGGCGAATATAGAAAGAATAGCGTACGAGATTCCGCAGGCAAGGCGAACGCGAAAATCGATCCGAGTCAGATTTTTCTTTACGCCGCCTTCAACGATCCTTCGGATGATAAAAGAAACAGCTTCTCTCCGTACTTTACACCTTTGGATGCGGCTGCGCAAGTTCGATCAATTGATTTTTCGGGGGTCGCTTTGATAAGTAATTCGATCGCTAACGTTCATTTTCAGGAAGCGTTTTTGTGGAACCCAACGTCTGAAAACAGGATCAAATTTTCATAATTCAACCATTTGTTAAGATTTCTCCAAAACCCGAGTGACAAAACTTAGCCACCGCATTTCGAACGAGGTGGTTGAAAGTTGAAACGCATTTTTGAATTTCGTTGTTATTAATCAGAGATCACCTGTGAACTTTCATCTGCGTATCGAAAAATACAATTAATCCAGGTGGGGTGCTGGATGAGCTAGGCAGATTACTAATTATAGCCATGTGGACCAGAACTGTGGTGCTCGACCATTAGAACCAGCTGGTGCATTAGGTGTTTCTTTTAACACCTGGTAATATGCACCTTATGGTACACTATTTATCTAAGCTTCTAACTGTTATAACAATTGGGTAAACTAACGTATCTAACTAACCGATGATCACGCAATGAGTGGGTGACCCAAAATACATACAGCCTTAAGGCGCGAATACATCTTTTTTTATTTTTCATTATTTTTTTCAATCATACACCCTCCAGTAGGAACCACATGCTGAATTCTTTTCATTTCATATAACTGTACTTGTAAAATAATCTCGGATCAATATTTTCAGGTTCCGCATCCCACCCACAGACCCCTGGCATGCAGCTTCCTTCAGACCCCGTTAAATACGAGACAACTTCAGCTGATAATAAATTCGTCTGAAAGCGACCCTGATGGCAGAGTGAATTACTGCGGATTTCCTCGGTATCGGGCGTCATCCAGGCTCTTAAAGACAGGCCGTCATGCTCCCTTTTTGGCTGCGGAAAAATAAAAGCGCGACTCCGCCCACGCTCGTGTGGGGCACGCGCCTGCTTTGTCAAGGGGGTACACTCTCCACACCTGCCTCCCTCGGCTCGTCCTAGACAAAACTGAGAGCTAGCAGCGTGCGCGCGCGGGGAGGGCACGGCATCTGCTGGAATCCGAGGGATGCTATGGCGCCCAACGTGGGGCGACTGGATAGGTTTATTATTGGCATTGTGCCGCATATTCATAGTTGGGCATGTGTGAGAGAGACCCAGCGGCATGTGCACGTACGCGTACCAAGTGGCTGGGGTGCCCGCGGACGTTACAGGCATCTGTCTCTCGCTGCTCCTGCTGCTGCTGATCTTGCTCGGTAACATTGCAACTGCAGCTTTTTCCGATCCAGTTCGGTTGGCTGCGGCTGTTTCAGCGATGAAATTAGAGATGCCGATTGACAAACACTTAGGCCTCGCGCTGCACTCTTGTTTGATCTACGGATAACGGTACATGGCACGAGTCAATGTTGTTTTCTTCCTCAAAATAACTAGATCAATATTTATTTATAAAAAAGGGCTGAAAATAAAAGTTTCAAATCAGCTGCCACACGCTAGACGTTTCCAGAGTTGTCGTTTGAAATATAGTTTCTAACAGATGAAAGATAAATAAATCCTATTACATACTCCATTTTTATAAAGATTTTACAATATGACAGCAATTTAGAATGTTCAACACCTGGCAGTATACGTTCGTAGAAAAACAGTTATCGCTGATCAAGTTTCCAGTAAACAGAAAACTTGTTTTTTTTTTTTTCTTATTTTATTGTTTCTTTTTTCTTTATAGTTTTTACCAATATTTTCTACTTACAGCTGTACAAGAGATACCGGATTTCCAAGCGTTTCTTTGAGCCTCGTCCGAACGTTTCATTCTTCGGTCGGTTTATTGTGACAGTCAGGGGTTACCAGTCGTCACATTAAAATAAAAATGTTGAAATCTTTTGCACGATAGTGACGAATTTCGACTGACTCTATCGAGCGCACAGCTGGAGTCAAAGCAAACTTATGTATGAATCTACAACCAGTTTGGCTTCGTTCTCAAGGAGTTGAGTATTTTTTCCCTCTTCCACTGTATTTCCGAGCATTCCACTTGTCTGCTTTAGTTTCCTGTCTTCGATGCATTGCACCTTTCGTTACACCACATTCAACTAGTTTTCATTTTTTCTTTTTGTTCAAACGTATTTTGACAGCTGATCCATACTTAGTGTAAAACACATACGTTGAAAGTCAAGAATCATAATGATAAAGAAACTCAGGTGGGGGCAACAAATTTAAAAGACGAATTTTTGTCGAACAAATTTGGACGGTTTGTTCGGTAGAGGAAACGTATATTCAAATGAAATATATTATGTCGGTACACCTGGGTGCTCTCGAGACCAAAGATTTTATAATTAAAACCACGATGACGTTTCTTTCGCCCTTATGAGAGACGATTGAAGAAAGAAGAAGGAAAAAAAACAACATTAAACGAAGGGCTCCTAGTACTGAAAGGTGCACTTTAAGAGATTTCCGTTAAGTAATGTCGTTCGAATACATTTGTATTTATGCCTAGTTAAGAAGGAAGAAACAATGAATGGACGTTTGCTTTCCCATTGTGCTGATAAAAGGAATAAGGACGTGGTTAATTCATTAGAAAAATGTTTGTTTATGTTGATAGGCTCTCGGTGCCCTTTGAATTTGCACTAACTTTTGTGTTCACAAATCTGCCTCGGGAGAAAAACAAATTTTCCACCGTAACGAAAAATTGAATGGATTTATTTTTAATTGTCCATGGGAAAAATGTTGTACCGTTGAAAAAAAAAAACAATGTATACTTTCATAGGTCCATTTAATTGCAAAGCCCTGTTCTTATTTACTAGATTAACTTGTGCTGAAGTCAACGAGAATGACAGCCCTCCTATCAGCGACATCGTTATGCTAGACAAGCTACGAGACAACCGACAATTGTCTCGATCGTCGTTGCGCGTGGGTTCAAATCTAACTGCGTAACTATCCGCATGGTTATGCGATTAAGCGTTGTATATGCCCACTTTTACTGAACTGAAAAACATTGTAGAGCTTCTAAATGCAACTAGCGAGGGCATTCGTGTGTATAAATAACTATACACTAAATACGTACAAATGGGCACACGTCTCTACATGTACGTACACTGTC
Organism: Trissolcus basalis; assembly: GCA_025266255.1. NCBI lineage: Eukaryota > Metazoa > Arthropoda > Insecta > Hymenoptera > Scelionidae > Trissolcus > Trissolcus basalis. The sequence goes on along the minus strand of JAAMPD010000616.1, from coordinate 27,833 downwards.
GTTCAAAAACGACCTACAGGGTATTTGAAATTTATATATACAGACGAAGAATTTCATTTACATTTCAAAATTATCGCAGTAATGAAAATAAAATAAAAAATAAAAATACATTTTTGATGTACAAGTATAGTATATGAAACAGTTTACGTCAACATATAACGCCATAATTTGCAAAAATTAATATCACGTATATGTAATACAGATATAGTAGGTCATTTTTGTAAACACATACGGTTGCATATATCCAGGCATACGATCCTTTTTGCATGGATTACTGGTTTCTTTTCTTTCATTTCAAAATCTTAATCACAAGCTTGAAATCAGTATAATATAGAAGAAGCACAGCCGTTAATCCTTTCACAGTTTCACCAAAATTATGCTTTGAAGAACAACAAAAACCATGGGAGATTAATGACACAGATCAAGAGCGGCGTATTACTCAAACTCGCACGAGATTCTTTGACGTTTCGCTCTCGACTTTTTTTTTGTTCTTATTCCCCTGGGACTTTTTTTTACAATTCATCCGAAAATTGGTACAAGAGAAATCAGTTATTGTCGAGATTGAATTGTCGAGATCGTCGAGGACGATACGCCGACATCGTCGCGATTGTTGTGCAAGACAACCGATAATAGTTGCACGTACGCGCGTATGATTGATGGCCATGGAACGATTAGGTCAGTGCGCTACCATGGTAGCCGCGAAGCCGCCAGGTTGGTTCAGCCACGACAATCAAAGAGGCTAGTCGAGTGACGGAGAAAGCAACGCCGCAATGTCTCGACCGGTCACTTTCTTGGCCGCTTGGATACGGACTTGATCCAACTTGGAGTTTCAATAAATCAATACAAATGAGTAAGTTATGTCGAATTGTGCAACTGAAGTGTACACCTTTGTGGATACAAAATTTGGTTTGTACAATTTTTTATATTTCAGTTCCTTCTGGTTTGGATGTAAACAAAAGTTTTCAGTCAATTGTCGGCTGTATTTCATTGAAAATATGAGTAAACGTGACAAAAGATTAATGGTGGATGAGGAACGATTGCGCAACCTGCATGTGACGTGCCAGCCTTCGCTGGTTTTGTAAAAGCTAAATGAAAACGCATTGTGCTCGAACAACGAACGCTGCCACTCGAGCACACATAGGTGGCTGTGCTCTCTGAAGCCCGTCTGATGCATTTCGAGAAAAGGCCAAAATATGGCTCGCCTATTTTATTGTCGGCAACTATGCACCTTCTACAGCTGCGGTCCAGCAGACAGACTCCCGATGGCACGTGCCCTTGTCTAGTTCCGGTCACTATATTGCCGGTCATACAAAATATTTTTTTAGTAATCGTTGCGATGCTGGATACTCAGCAAAAGCAGGAAATGTTTCGCCGTTTTTGTCGGACATCCACCTTTTCAAATTTCCAATCAGGGATCAATATTGAACTTTCCTATTAAATCCGCCGTAAACTTTCAATTAATTATTCTATACAATTTTCAATATACAAAAGATAAAGAAACTGTAATAAAAAATTGTTTAACAATTTGAAAATGTTTAAAAGCATTATTCTGATAAAGATGATAAATATGATATGAACCAGCTGGAGTGTAAATATGAAATTCAATATTCGTTTAATGTTTCATTATTTATGAAAGAAGAAAGTTGATAATATATTGATCCAGAAACAAATCCGATAGAAAAATAGTCGAAAACATGACTCGTCTACTATTCCTAATAAATATAATCAAACGAACACTTTCCCCAGCTGCGGTCCAGCGTTAAGACAGCTGATGGCACGTGCCCTCTCTGAATCTGTTGCTATGTAGTGGGGGGTTAATGCACGCTGAATCGCACAGTGCAATCGGATAATGGTCGATGGCTGCTGACCTACAATGTTTCTCAATGGTTCAGCAATTGCACATCACGCTGAAAATAATCATTTTAATACAGTTTCCCAAGTCCGGACGGCTTGGGCACCATAAACCAGCTTGTCAGTTAAATCTGAAGGTAAAATGTATAATTGCTTGATTTACGATCAAAACTTGAGATCGTATCTGACCGACAAGCGGGCTTGCAATAATCCTAATAATCATTCAATTACTCGACTCGTTAATTCTATAAAACGCCGTGCGATCTTATTTATTTAATTGTTCGCGTAAGTATATACGAGAACAATTTGTAAAACACCGTGTTATGTGCGCAATTCGTATGATTTATTTTTGTAGGTTGCGCGATTGAGCGGATATTTATTAGAGCGGATGGCTGAGAATGGATTGCGCTTATGAATGCGCGCCTGCTTAAAGGGACAATGTGTGATTGTACATTAACGAATTATTATACTCAATTTATTGTTCCATTAAGAGCGTTTAAAACTTGTGGCTTGAGAAAATCTCTGATACGGGGAACAAATACTTTGTAGCTACAACCAGAGCTACTCAAATATATTTCAGTTGCCATGTGGTAATCGTGAAATAGTGGGGCACTTGTTGGTCATTAATTAAATGTTCAGTGAAATTCACAGAATCGTACGAATCCAACTTTAAACGTTTCAGATAAGTGATTAATTTCTGAGAAAAAAAAAGTATTGTAGTTTTCCACTTTCGAAGCCCAAACAAATGAAAATTACCTGAAAAGTGTAATAATAGTACAGAGATAACTGTAGGTAAGATAAAGATTTATTGCAGTTTTTGTATACTACCGTGTTGTTCAATTTTACAAATCAGTCCGGAAACATATTGTTTAATGAGAGAGAATTTTCAGATAATTAATTATGAAATGCTCGAAATTTACGTGCAATGGCTTTGGGCAAAGGTCTTTATTCGTTCGGCAACTTTCGTCACCGCATCCACACACCACTTGTCGATACAATCTCCGGTGGCGATTGCATTGAGAACCATCTCCGCAGAGTCGCGTGGTTCAACCGTTCTCATCACCTGCCTGGGCCATTACAATACACCTAGGTGAGGCGAGGGGTAAAATCTATCGGCCTCTCTGTTGCTTGCACAAAGCCGACCAAGAGGGAGAGGTCACGACCCCCCTTGCGTCGCAGCTCCACATTGTGTTTCCATATGAAAAGGTTAGGCTCGTACGTGCACATGCGCGTCATTGTATGCATGCACGCGTGTGTATGTTCGTGCACACGCGGGTTAGAGCCTGTCGACGCGGTATAGAGACCCAGGCAGCGGCAAAAGAAAGCCCGAGATTGACAATGCAGGGGGCTCACCTGCCCCCTACCCCAACCTGGACACGCGTCTCCGCATAGCACCTGGTTTTCCTAAACTTGCTCCGCGGCTCTCTTCGATAGATGATGCACTATTTTAACGAGCCAACAGTTGTTACAATAACAAGCAAAACAATCGGATTCACCACAGTCTGTTTTGTTACGAAACCTCTTGCCCATTGTTTAGGTGCAATGTTGATGTAATGACGGTATTTTTTCCGTCAATATATACTCGAGCGTGGAATTTTTGGTGCCGGAAAAGAATTGTATTACAAAAAGAAGTAGCTATAGATTTTGGAATTAAATTCATAGTAGTGCGATCAAAACATTTATAATTTGTCTGATTTATTTGATGAAATGAAGCAAGAAAAAAAAAAAACTGATCGATAATTCCTGTTTCTTTGTGATTTTGGTAGAAAAAAATTTTAAGAGATTGGATTGAACAATGAAATTTCACCAAATAGTTTGACTTTATTTTTCGAATTGAAAAAAAGAGATTGAAAAGGACATAACTTTTTTTACATATAAAATGATTAACGAATTTTTAATCCAAGGTCAGATCAACATGGAGAAAAGAAGCATAAAGTATCAAAACATGTCATTATAAATTTGATTTTTTTGTTATAAAATAATTATAAATTAGTTTAACGCGTAAAAGTAGCATGAGAGAAATCTACAAATTTCCAGCTGCGTTAATATTTTTCTACCAAAAGACGTTAATACTTGTGAAGACTCATATTTTTGTATTTTTTATCTTCCAGATTTGCATCTACAATCTGCAGTTGATTTTTGTTTGGGGCATTTAACATGTTCGCGAGCAGCGTGAAATCGTGTCTATGAGGCGATATCGAGTTGCACCGATGCAAAGTTTCCTTGGCGATCCTTACGGTAACGCCGGCCCCACGTGACGCTAATACTATCGTTACGTCCATCAGGATTATATTTATTTGGAGTGCTTGAATATAACCGATCCTTTGTGTAATTCCGCTAATGATCGGTAGCAAATATATCTTTCAAAAGTCTCTCATGTATGCGAATACTCATAAAACGTACAATTAAATTGTATAAGGAACGATACCTCTAATCGCAAAGATTTGTCAGTATGAAGTGTCCCAACAATCTAATTGCTGGGCGGAATTAGTCATAAATGATTCGCGAGTCTATGTTAATTCGTTGGCGACACAATGAGCGATTCGTCGCGAACTGGTCATTAGACATTGTCTAAGATGTGCAACAAAGTGGCTGATTGATGGAAGTATTGATATGGTAATCAGCAATCGTTAAGCAATTACTCAGTGATACGGTTGCAGTGACAAAAATCAGAATTCCTTTGTTTCAAATTAGAAATTATAATTTTACATTACACTTTGTTGTGTACATTTTTTTGACGAGCTGGTGAGCGGTGAAAAAATTCGAAAACATTTTTATTCTTAACGTTTTTTTTTCGTCAGAGATTTGTCATCTGTGAATTATGGCCTTCTTCACGAACAAAACCAATCGTGCACCTTAAGTACAATTAATCATAGGAGTTTCGTCATCGATCACGATTCAAAACCAACAGGACTAATAAAACTAACAAAACAGTCAAAGGCACGAGTTTGTCTTTCATTAACGATTTAGCGCCGTTCGGATTGATCGCAGCTTTCCTGGACCGCCCAATAGACGGGTGTTTATTCAGATTCAGTTAGTGTCGCTCGTCGCTTCACCAACGTCACGTAGCACGCACGCGAGTCAGATTTATTTTGCCCTTATTCGTACATGACATGATTTTATTTTCTTACTATATCTAACTACGATAATTATAACAATTTTTGAATATTAAAAAGACTTTCAACATTATTCCGGTTAGATTTTTTGCAGATTCATTCTTACTACGAAATTGCAGCAGATCATGAAATACAATCTACTGAGAACTCATTTCTAAACATTAAGAGCGACGAATATTCATCAAAATTTTTATGAATCATTCATCCTGCAACTTGATACTGAACATGAAAGAGGAAGAAAAAAAAGGAATTTCTTCCCTGCCGTTGTTCGTTACATAGAAAGACTTTTCTGCGTTGCAAGTATCCCTGGCTCGTGTTTGATCGGAATCCTAAGTCGAATTCAGGGAGATGCCGTTGAATGAAGAGCGAAGGACAAAATCGCATAGTGGTCCAAAAATCAAAAGTCTTGGTGGGCAGGTGGCCCGGAAAAAGTAAGGTATACAACGTCAGCAGGTACCATCCATCGGTCTTGCGACGGTGCTCGTATTGTTTGGCACACAAAGTGCCTACCTAGGATGCAGACAAAGATGAGCCGAATGGCAGATTGCGTCTTCGGTGTTGCCAAGGTGGTAAGCTGGTGCTTTGCGGAAAGGCGCACTGCTGACTGCTGAAAAACCATCCCCAAATTTCGTTGAGTCAGATGTAACGCGCGATTTTTACCGGTTCAAGGAATTTAAACTGCACCTTTCGGCTTTTAAATGTACCTGGATCTTAAAACGTTTTAACCAAATTTCAGAATTCTGAATTTTGCTTTATTTTACTACATTATTACATTTAAGAAATGTGTTTCACTACTTACAATGTGAGATGCATATTTAATCTCAATTTGTTCTGCAAAATTATTAATAGTTTACCAATAAATTGTCACGATTTCACGCTGCTTCCGTGCATGTTCTGTGTTTGAACAAAAAGCAACTGCAGATTGTAGATGCAAATCTGTAAGATAAAAATTACAAAAGTGTAATTCTTCATAAGTATATTAATGTCGTTAATAAATAAAACATTATTGGTAAAAAATAATAATCACTTAGAGTGTGAAATTAAATCAACTTTTTTTCTGCAAAAAATGAACTCTTTGATATTGGAAAAAAAACTATATTTAAACCGCTTTATAGAAGCTGCAAAATGTTTCCAGTAATTTTTAACTATATGAAACTCATTATTTTTGACAGAATATAAAACAGGAAATGTACCAATGTAATGAAACCCGAATCCACAAAATTATATAACACCGGAAAAAATTTCAATAAAAATGTTGAAAATCATAAGCGAAGTATCCATATTTTATTGTCTCGTTTCAATGAATACTTTGGATCATCAAAAATGTGCTCTAAAAAATTCATTTTTGAACAAATGCCGTCATAAATTTTTACAATCTACACATTAATACCTCTTATTTCGCATATTATATGTTAAATCCAACGAGGCCTACGCGAGTTCAAAAACGACCTCTCGAGAGCAACGGTCGTAAAATGTTCGACTATACAATGTTGGCCGAGCGAAGACGCGCGAAGCATCGTAAAAGCTGATCTGCGATCGAAAGCCCTGAAATATTTTGTAAACCGTCACGGCGTGCGAAAAGCTGATTAAAACAGACGTATCCGTGGTATTTTTCTAGTTCCTTTTATTGTGCCCCCGCTCTTCATTCAACAAACGACACATATTATCTCGATCTTCCAGAACGAACCTCCGCGCGTCCAGCAGGATCGTAAAAGTAACATCATAAATCCTGCGAAGGGTGTAAAATTCCGTCTGCCTGGGTGACGATATGGAAATTTAACTCGTCGCGAGTCGTAAAAAAATCCTGCAACCCTGGTGTTGCTGTCGCGCTTTTTTTTTCAGGCCAAATTTTATTGTACCTTGGCGTTTAGTGCTCACGAATTTGCACTAAACTCGGCGAGAAAATCACCAAAGAGTATAAATAAAAAGTCGACACACTGTGGAGCGGTCGGTTTATTCGTTTTTCAAGTAGTCCGAAAAAAGGTCGAGTTATATCTGACCGATGAAATAAAGTGCGGTGTAGGAAGATTGAATTGCAAAAGGTGATGCTTCCAAAGACATAACTTCGCATTAACAATCACTTTTAGAGACTTTTAATAAAGGTAACTAGAGTTGTAAAATTTTACTACTCTCCGGAGAAAAAATACCATCGATAGAGGAATATTTCCTTTGTCTGCACGACACACAGGTTTCTTCTTCTTTTTTTTTTGTTTCACCTCTTTTTCTTTCACCTTTAAAAACTTATTGTCAGAGTAAAAACAGCCCGGTTAATTATTTTTCGCACCGTTGTGCATAAATCACACGTGAAATTGAAATTGTCCATTAAAATTATTTCTGAAAACAAGAAATGTGCACTCGCGAAAACGGCCGGTGTACTTTATTGCACATTTCACAGGCACTTTACATTTTTCATACTTTCGAACCGCGGCTCAATTTCGTTTGCCGTTTTCTCATTCAACTGACGGTATTATTGAATAACAAAATTTATTCGCTACAACTTTTCACACCAAAACACATAATTTAGCTAGTCACAATTGTTTGTAAAACAACATCGCTATCAATAACATTAAATAGTGGTCAAACACCGGCCATTTAACGGAATCGTCGAGATAAATATATAGCCGGGACGGAATCGAGAATCAGCTAGGTTGGGACGCGCCGCTCCTGGTGAACCTGATCGGAGCCCACTCGTGCCATTGACCGTTATCAACTCCCCCACGTGCGACACATACCTCGCCGCGCGCGATATATCCGGTACACTCATCGACCCACAAAAAAGTCCCCTCCGAGAATACTTTGCATACCGGAGCGATAAACAAATATATTTTCATGAAATTAAGACAATATTTTGTCATTAAGGTATATGTATCATCCGAAAAAATGCACCTCCAAAGAAATAAAAAGATAATTATGTTCAAGGATAGACGATGAAATTTCGTGAAGTGAAATGTGTGGTATAAAAGTCTCCAGGAGTAAAAGTTCAATTTTTAAAACACATTCAAACATTGGCCCAAATAACATTGCGCCAAATTGATATTTCGCATTCTTTTTTGTTTCGATTGTAAAATCACAAAAGTAAGATGAATGACTCATTTTGATTTTTGCATACTCGGTAAGCATAATTTATGTTTAGATTTCAATTAGAAAATCGAGCCCCATTATGCGTTTCATGTCGGCTTATAATGGGGAGTCATATAACATGGAATTAAGATTTATCGAAATAATGAAAAATAGCGTCAGGTGCGGAGCGAAGGTGGCAGTTTTAACACGTGTTATTATAGCAAAAGCTATAAGGAGGTTGCGCGCTATCGGATCGTTGACTTTTCGGAGTTGACGCTCGCGAGCGAGATGCACTCATTAATTCAAATAAATTCCCTTATGCGTCGTCGTGATCTCGCGGTTCTTAACACACTTAACACGCTTAGGCCGACTAAGACGAATGGAACACGAGAAACCGGCGAGTCCTTATCTTTAATGCCGATGTGTTTTGCGAGCTACATCAGAGTCTGCCTCAAAGATTGGTTCCAGAGCGAAAAAGGCTATTCTCTTCAAGTCTTGTAGTTAGGATGTTCAACAGGTTGCACATAAGAAAATGGAAAGATGTGATTTCAAAGCTGGCGCAAAATTCTGTTTCTATCGAATCGCACAGTGTAAAATTTCACGCCCGACACTTCACTTGGATATATCTTTCAAATCAAACTGATTCTACAAATTGTTTTATAACTTTGTTCACAAAATAAATCTTCAGTCGAACAACTCAGTTCAAAAATTTTTATTCGTTTTTTTTTTGTTTTTTTTTTTTTTTTTTAGTATAAAGACAGACGAAGTCATTGTGACAACTTAGAATAAAACTTTGAGTTTTTAAAAAATAAAATTTCTTTTGTTTTGGTATAAAGTTTATAGTCACATCTAAAGTATTTGTATACCCATTATCAACACCTACATCACACAACTCAATTTTTAACAAAATTTTCTAATAATGGGTGCAGCTGTCGATAATAACCATCTCTCATATAATAAATGTAATAAAAAATAAATTTGTAAACATAATTTTGATACTGTTATACATTTACCCCGCTTGTCACAATTACCCCAAGTGTTACTATTAGATTTTTTTTCAGGATTTCAAATTCGTTTCCTATCTGAGATAGCTGGAAAATATTTTACTTATATGGATATGAGAAATGAATACCTTAATTATAGCAGACAATCGCAAACAGTTGCAAACTGGAGCCTATTATGTAAAATTGACAATGCATCAAATGCGCGACGCCGCGGCGGCAAAATGCATAAGTCTATCATGCAAGTGGGTAAGTTGGCGCGATAAAACAACGCACGTGAAGTTTCACGGCGACCGAGGCCGGACTGCACATACAATCTGCGATCGTGAGGGCGTTTGACGTAATAGCGGCCGCGTATGTACGCCGCAGATATATCTCGCGTGCCGGTGCATACGTTATAGTTATCGGCGCAGCTTCTTTCTGCACCGCGCCGAGCGAACGAGGAGCTTGATATTTTCGCGCGTTAAATAGATTGCCGCATTGTTTTCGAACTGAAAAATCCGCCAGGAGACGTATACGCTGAGTTAGTGGCGTCGTTGCCCCGCGGAGAGAAACCGAAAGAAAACCTCCAGTACATTTTTTTCGTTTTCATAGTTATACAAAAACTCGTGTTTTGACTTATGTCTAATGTTTAAATGAAATATCTCAAATTAATCAAGATTGCACAATGAAAGATTTTCTATTCAGTTACAAATTGTTCGACCTGATTCAGTCGTTTGGGTAATGCAAAAATATATGTTCATTGTAGAAATGAGAAAAAAAGAACAACTTGCATTATAAAAAAGGGCACGTTTGATGTAAAACAGATTTCATTTGAACGTGTAAAACAAGAGAAAAGAGCGCGATTGTTATTATGATGATTTTTCTTACAACACCTGAACAATCGACGAAGTTGTAATTAGCAATGGGAACATGATTTTAGTTGTATAACACGTTATAGTAAGATGCTTTTTGAGTGAAGGAAAAAATGAATGTTTCGCAAGTGGCTGATCTGCACCGACGATGTTCCATGTATATTTGCGGTTATATTACACTATGCATCGGCCCCATAACTGTTGTCGATTGTAGAACAACGCTTTGGCCCATGTATGTTGAAGTCAGATGTTATGAATGTTATTGTATTTGCATATCGAAAACAATTCAATAACTTCACCGGTGATAACTTTCTTGGAATAATTTTTCGACATGTTCATCGGTATCAGTTCGGTGAAAGTGCGCCGGTAATAATTCAGACACTTTGGAATGAACCGAATGAAAAAAAAGGTTACGATATTTTGGTTTACAGCTCAATATATATTTTAGAGGTACGCTCGGTCATAAAGTGTCTACTTGTTAATTAGTCTTTCGGTTTGCCGATAATAAAAAAAAGTTACAGGTAACCCGACGAAATAAATTTCTTTTATCAATAAAACCAATTTTTCATGTAATTCGAAATTGTAATAATATATGCATGGCACGCGCACAATATAATGATGTTGTGCAAGATATCGAGTGTCCAATAAATATACAATTAAATTATTTATGCTGTTGCTTTTATTCGTGCCACTAACTGTATCGGCGATTTGCAAAAAATTTTATCAACCAAATCAAATTTAATGGCTCAAAATGATTGCAGCAAATTGAATTCGACGTTTCTTTTCACTTGAAATTGACATTGACGGTACGAGTTTGTAAGAACCAGGTCAGCACATCTGTCCCGGGATGTATTTCTTCCCTTGTTGGATCCCGAGTTTGTAAGATAAAAGAATCCGGAGTATATCATTTTGCGAGGGTGGATACGCAATTTTTCGTAAAGTGGTGCGAGAACACACACCAGCGCGTGATTTGCGTAACAAACAGGTAACGCACAATGGCCATTACGACACGCGATATTATACGCGAACATTGATACGTTTCACGACGGATTAATTTATTCGTCCTACCGCTTATCGCGCGGCGATTGATGAAAAAATCAGTGGACGATACACAATAGACAATCACACGCGCAACCAGGCCAATATCTCGCACAATCTCACATTGGGACCGCCAATGAAAGGTGCCCTGTGATAATAATTCGTTTCTCCGACGTAAGCCGCGCGCGATGCTTGATTTAATTATGGCTTATGACCTACTAATGAAAGAGCTCGTAATTAAATTGAATCGAATTTTTGAGTTCGCGGCCATCGGAAATTTTTTTTGTACACTTTTCTCGTCCCGATTTGCATTGTATTCCAAGCGGAAACGTAATTTACGATGTTTTGTGCATTGATGGGAGGGCTTGATTGAAAATTAGATTGCAATTTCAAAACGAGAGTGGGTTATATTATGTTAATCGTTCGGCGTATGCTTTTTGATCGATTAACATTATTTCAAATTTTGCCTTTGGTTCAAAAATTCTTGCGCGTGAAAAATCGAGTTATTGTTATCGGATATAATGGAAATCGATTTATATATTACTCGGCAAAACGCATGATAAAACATTTAAATAAATGTTATAAATCAAAAGTTGTCATTATTGATCAAACATTATGCGTGATACATAGTTCCATTTGAATGCGAGTTATTGTCTATTGTTTATTATTTATTAAATTTGTAAATTTTTTTGCACTAATGTAACGTATGTATACCAGTCTCTCATATGTTACTTAACTTTATTACAGTACAGTATTTGAAATTCGGCAATTTTCAGCTTGAATTTTCATTGATCGAAAAAGTGAAATCTGAATGTAACTATAACTGCAATTGGAAAAGTTAATGCGGTATACAATTTATGTAAAAATTTTATTGTTGGAAACATATGTTGCGAAAAACAAGTTTTGGCAAATTGACGAAAACTCGCGATCCCGCAATGCGGGTTGCGTTATTAAATTCGCGCTTTGACAGGATAAAGATACAATGGCCCCGTTGTGCAAAGCGCGCGACACAATGGTAATTGTTGCTCCAATCAATATCGATTGCGCCAGCGGTTCAAATATTAAACGACATAATAAAGCTGGGAATAATGATTTTAATTTCGCGTGGTGCGAGTTGAGTAGCCGCATTGTCGGTCTGCGCTGGCCAGATAAACAGCGGAGCAAGTTCAGGCTCTGTCTGCCGCGGCTAGACGCTTGATTGCGAAACCCGGTGACACATGGTGGCGTCGCCCGACTCACGCCTCGGGCGCACGGTAGCGCACTGTCGATCTGGGGCAATGGCGCTTATACCACCTACTTATCGTCTATGCAGCGTGCCTAAGCTCTGATGAATTACTTAGTCGCACGCCGATCCAAGGCACACGCGTCAAGAGCTCGACACAAACTTATGATAAATGGCTTCGGGATTTGCTTAACCTGCTCGGTTGACGCCAGATCATTTTGTTCCGATTTATGCATGTTTCATTGGTCCGAGTATGTTTCATTGACGCATTCAACATTTTCAATGAGATCGAGAGCAAACATTATTTTTTGTACAATGATAGCTGACAGTTTCACTTTTCTCAACATTTGAATTTTCAATGATGAAAATATAGAAAATAATTAATAACATTTCATTTTCGGTTTATCAGGCTGAAAAATATCTTCGATATCTTTTTTGGTGCGGAAGCATAATGGCACCAAAATCCTCATACAGGTTTTACATTTAATCATTTAACAGCTCATTATAATTGTAAATTGAATGTCGATATCAAATTTCAGGTTTTCATTTCAAAAGTTTAAATTAAAGTCTTGTCAAATAGAATTCAACTGTTTTTATTCTTCAAATTGTTTATTCGATTTTTAATCTGAAAACTTCAGTACGTTATGTACATAATAAACAGAAACTACATTCTTCACTCATTTCTTTCATTTATCTAATCTGATACAAATTATATTTCTAAATAAAATAGTAATATTCTAAACAGTGGACATATCTAGAATACTTGTAATTTAAAGCGCTACCTCGTGAGTGCATGAATTATCGACTCGCGAATTCCACCATGCGAAATCATCTTGTTTTACTATTCATAACAACACCATCAACAACTAACGGTAACACGGTTTATGGTTTCGATTACTCTGAAAAAAAATGATACGTTCTCTCAATAGAAACAAATTATCGCCGACAATTCATCCATGATTCTAACGGATGACTGTGGCGCTGCACGCGCAACAATAATTCAAAGTCAGCATCCGTGGCAGCGCCCTATAATGCATCGTCGCGGAATCGAATCGTGCCGTGCGCTTAATAATAATTTTGTTACGCGATACGTCAGGATAGATAGTCGTATATGAGAGCGCACAAACGTTTATGTTCGCGTATACGCGTTTGCGTGCACTCGCTTCTGACGTACGTGTGACTAATGCGTGCGCGGCAGGCCCCCCGTAGGCTCGGTAAAGATCCTGGCAATCGTGCGTTCAATTCCTTAACAGAGCTACGACAGTTTCGCGCCTGATAAAATTGACTTTGATATCCGGGCGCCAATTGCTAAGTGTCCAGGAAATAAAAAATGTACATTTTTATTTCTCAACACATTTTCATCTTCATAGTTTAGTCTCTCAATAATCATTGCGTATCATTTGTACGGTACAAAATTTTTTTATTTAAGTGACATAATTTGAAGGAAAAAACGCTCTTCTGTACAGCAATTCTGCCAACACCCCGGTCATAAATTTCAACTGGATGCCAAGCGAGTACAAATTTATGTCCTCTAAGCGTCATTACAGGAAAAAGAACAAAAACATAAACTGCAGTGAGGCTCTACCGTGCTTAACGCACAATTTTTCGCGACGAAAACTATTACAGCCGCGTATGCGCAGCTATACATTTCGTTGCATCCTCCTTTTGTTATATTCTTCTTGGCTTGTTGTACGTGACAACTCGTCTGACGTTTCCACCCTCTATATATCGCGTCAGGACACTAATTATCACTATTAATTTCTGCGACGTCACATCAACTAACTAATGCCATCGTCCCACCTCCACAGATGCGCTCGTTCGAAGAAACAACACGCATGTATGCCTACCTGTACCGCTGACGTATGAACAAGTACATTTGTGCGACTCCATATAGCTTCGTAGAGAATGTGATTCCGCTGCCCATGAATCTCTCCGGGGTTTTAAAGTTGTTATTGTTTGTAAAATCAAACACCAGACTAAACAAAGGTATGAATATCTTGAAACTGAAAATTATTTTTTACATCAAAATTCTCTTAAAGATACAGACAGATACAGATAATTTTTAAATTATATTTCAACATTTTTTTGTATATTATTAAAAATAAAATAATTTTGATAACACCGATCTGTAATTGCAAAGTCAATAAAATGAATTGAATAATCAATATATTCGAAAACGATAAGTATAATTAATATAAATAATCAATAAATTTAAAATCAATTTTAAAATTTCGTCTATAAAGTGGTATTTTGTAATGAAATAAATTATCTATATTTGATAATTAAATAGTAATGTAAAGTGATAAATACAGGTTGGCTATAGATAAAAAAGGAATTTAGCCGTTTTTTTTTTTTTGAATTTGCAAACAACACCGAGAAGAGAATCATCGAAAAAGGCCGGCCAATCAATAAAAAGTGTCTCTAGAACCAGCAACAGTCTCAAGTGCCTTGAAAGAGATTAAAAACGACTTTGCATTTTTACAAGTTCATTCTGATGCAAATCGTCAATGGTCGTCAAACAAGATTATAATTTGTTTGTCGTTGTGACGTAGCAGAATGAAAAGATCGATCGCTTTTTGAAGATGCGGTTCTCAAAACCGTTTATAAGGTGTAGACCTCCGATTAGAAATTCAAAACAGATTGCGTGAGGTCTTGGAAATGGTTTCAATAATCACAGGGATTGAGGGAAGAACAGGTTTCGTATATTATTTTATCAAAGGTCAACACTGTTTATTCGGCCGGAATTGATTTCAAACTTGAAGAAAACAATCCTGCCCTTTCAGCTCTTCTGAGTTTTTTCTCCGGCATTTTCGTTTACCTCCGAAAATTTATTCGTTAAATTTAATGGGACGAAACAATTTTGGCAATTAATTGATGGAATCTTGTTCTGGGCCGGCCGAAATGTCAATTACCAAACGTTTTCGGGCGACGGTGTAGGGTGTGACAAAAGTGTGCCGCGGTTCACGCGCTGGTGCATGAAGCATTGTGCGCGGTCGATTACCGATAGCGCGTAATTTATAGCCGGCAAAACTCTGAACGAATGGCCGGGCTCTGAGTCAGAGCGCGATTTTTGCCCAATTGACGGAGAATGCCGATAGCGGCGATCAAACGCGTACACCAGACGTCCAGTCTGAGACAGTATAATAAGTCCACGTCGATGGTCACAGATAACTTGCCACAAATAACTCGCAGTAATGTTCGCACTTGTGGCAATTATATCGACAATGAAGCCAACATTGGACACATTTCACCTTACGAGCTAAAAATTCTGATAAATGGATTCTAATGGATTTGCTGTAAAACGATGTTGACATCTGGTTGGCTGATAAAAGAAATTCTCCAAAATTGATAACGGTCATTAATAGAAGCAGTTAGGACCATTTTGACAAATGAAGGTAAGGATGACACTCAACTGAATTTTCTGTTTTCTAAAAAACATTTTTTTATAAAGCTAAAATAAATAAAAATAGAAATATCTTTTTTAATGAATGCGTTGAATCCAATTTTTGTAACTTACCATATTATCCTAAAGATCATAATTATCCCAACTACTTTTAAATATTTTTATGTTTGAAAATTGTGTTAAATTAATTTCAATGTGTTTTGTTTGAGGGTTTGTGAAAAATTGTTCAGTGAAAGCATCACTTCATTTTTCAAAACGACGCGCAAGTGTTAACTATATGAATGGGTAGATCGCAAATCGAATCGCGGCAGCGATTACGAAATCATATGGAGTACCAATAGATCTTAGGAGAAAGCTACTAAAGTAGCAAAAGAAAGGGAGATAGAGTGATCGGACCGAGATAGTACCGCGAGGGTTCAGGGCATTCGTAAGGCTCTTCCTGCGAGTAATAACTTCGCTACACCCATATTGATAACATCTCAGCAAATAACTGTCGTAAAAACGACTTTTTGTCGGAAAACTCACATGCTACAAATTTTACAAATTTCCTGCAGGTTCAAGATTCAAACTATCCTATAAACAATCGAAATTTATCTTCGTAAAATATCAATTTTTTATAAATTCCATTTAAAAAGTTCCTTTTTTAAATAACTTTTTTGAATTCAAATTTTTGATCAAACCAGATATTTGATTCAAATTTTTTCTCACACTATGTATAATTTGGCAAATTCCGATCCAATAGCGAATTCAGAAAGACCAACAGTGATTAATAAATATAATAACATTGACGTTCGAATTGAATAGTCAGAACCAGTCTAACACAATTTATCACGTACAACTTGTTTTCGCAATAAGACTAATTCACGGATAACATTATTAACAATTAACAAAGATATATGATAAAGACGCTAAATATTAAACCTTGTTCCACTAAAAATACTCACCTGTCTTCATTGTTCATAAGTCTTGTAATTGTTCGTTCATTCGAGAATTATGATATTATATCTGTCTTAGTTAACAAAAGGAACGAGAAAAAAATCCATTATACATTTTCTATGGGAGTCACTTTTTATTTAATATTGGTATATATTAAATCTTTTTCAATGTGTTCTTTCATTTATTTTATTTCCAATTGCTTATACTTATTATTATCATGTGAACAAAAAATAAAGGGTGGATAATATATTTTCTTAATTATCCCGGAAGAGGTTTGTTAAAAGCAAAATTTCCTTCATCCGCGTTGAAAATTCATTTTAGCTGTGCAATCATCACCGGAGACTACAGTCGGAAGATTTGTAAGTCTGCCCTGGAGCTTACATAATTCAAGCCTAGTGCACAGGATCAGCAGCAGGCAGACATCAAAAGAGCAATAATTTTCATCCCGGACGACAACAACTCGGACTAATACGTCCTGCTGACGAATTCGCGCTGCTTCCACAGGGCATTGTTATCTCCGACCCCATTTCAAAATCATTTCGTAGCATTACAAGTGAATTTTCTGCTTTACGCTGCAAAATTTATTACTTATTCACAAACAATTACGATAGTAAGAGCAGTGGCCTTCACTCTTTTTCAGCATCGTTTCAACACACAGCGCACTGTTGTTCGTTTTCCATTTTTATGGATTGTTATGGCGATTCGATCAACGAATCATATTCGATCCCTTTTACCATGTGTCTACATTTTTCTTACCAGTCATATTCAATAATTGCGTGTAGGATAAAGTCTTATCTAATCAGCCCCCTGCAAAAAACGAGAACACACGAGAATGTTGAAACAATGTTCCTTAAGTTTTGATATATATACGTCGAAAGCACGTTGAAGATACATCTTCACAATTTTTGCGAATTGTGATTGTGCTTGTCGTATTTATAATAAAAATATTAAACGTAATACGTTTTTTGCTTCAGAGGAACCGGAAAAAAACAACAAAAGGAAAGGAGGCAAAAACAAATTGGCTCGCTAAGTGGCCTGTAAGGTGGACAGTCGACAAACTTACGTGCGAGTGGGATGCAAGAAACAAAAGAGAGGAGGAAGTACCGCAGCGCCGTTCGTTCCTAACGTTGAACTTAGCGCGTCGCTAATTTTGCCACTCAATTTGTGGCTTGAATGAGGAAGCGATGGAGTTAATTATTTCAATTCGGCTTTTTGTCGCGGGCAGTTAAACCGACAACTGTCCCGAGTTTCAAATGAAATTGCACGAGAAATATGTTTCACGTACGAAATTCCATCTTAGAAATTTCTCGGTTATATCGTCGGTTAGAGCTTGAAAAGAAAGGAATAGTAATATTTGAAATAATAGCCGTGTATTTAATTTCTAGTTATAAACGACTTTTAATTTGTAATTATATAGTTTTAAGTTTTATAAGTGCATAAAAATGATTTTTATGTAGACATTGACATACGGTACAGGCTTTTATTGTGCAACCCCATAGCAATATCAGAACTGAAAGTATAGGCTCTCTTCAATTAGTATCTTATTTCATAGGACACTATAGTCCACGATTTGCGTCAGTAATAACCACAATGAAGACAATGTCAACCTCCAACTGGCGTTACATTTTAATTGGGGTCCAACTTCATTAGGGCTACGATGGTGACATTAGTATAAAATTTATGTTCGAACTGGGACAGTAAACTATACTATCAATTGCAAAAAAACAGGACCAGGTTTGACAGAGCGAACGATTAAAATTGCGTAATTATGAAATGCGGATTGTTCGAAAACTCAATTATGATAATCAAATGGAATATAATAGTATTGTAAATTTATGTGGGCAATGTCTTTTATGATTTGTTCTATATAACTGCAAGGAATGGAAAATTAAGACATGATTTGAATTTTAATAGCCCTGTTCGGGGTTTGCAGTTTGTATTACACAATTTCGCTTAATTAGATTGAAATAAACAATAGAAATAAATGTTCGCGTTCCTAACATTTTTGCTAAGCCATAAACGTGATTATTTTATCACTTCAAACAGTGCGCTTATTTTTCTGTAAGAAAAAAAAGAATGATTCACAAGTAAAAAATTGTATGAAATATATTTCAGCCACAATAAGGAACAGGAAACTACTTCAACTTCCTAGAAGTCTTAATCCATTACGTCGATGAAAATCATCAGATGTCGTTCTTTATTAGCTTAACGGTTCACACGTGAATTCGTGCGTGGAGTCGTTTCCTCTGGTGCGCTTATTTCGACTCCGCGTGGTGTCCCGTAACAATTACATAATGCGCATTGAGCACACCCTTATTCCCGCGGACCTGCGGCACACGACCGCCGTCATGGTCCAAATGCGAACGAACTTATGTTCGGTGCCCATGGGAACTCGTAATGAGATGGTGGTCACGGCGTTCCCACCCCGAAAGGACCTGCCGCTTGGAACGGTTTTAGGGTGCCGAGAGAATACCGCTCTGCAAGCAAATGATACGGGCACGAATGAGCTAAGTGCGAGTGATGCCCCCTGCAGCTTTTGTCAACAGCGACAATATGCCAGTGATCCCCGGACGTCTGACGTCGCTCTCTAACCTGTGGGAAAAATCGCGAGCCCACCCCGTTTACTTTGATTCTGTGTGAAACACTCATGGATCCGATCTCTTTTCGGTGTACAGTTTATTGGTTCTGCCGCAGGCACCACGATGGGAATATCGATTTCTGATGCCCGACGAGTAGGTGTTTAATAAGATAAAGATCTCACCAAACGAATATTCTAATTAAAATCAAAATTTATTTTAATTAATCTTATTGAAAAATGTGAATCCTCCATAATAACTATGAACAAATTTCACAAATGTTGCAAAGTTTAATTTTTGATATTTTGAGTTTTGAAATTGTTTTCAGGATCTCGTCTAGGACAGATGTAATGCCTATGAATTATGATCGGAGAACAAAATAATTATTGCTGAGTTAACTAGCATTTTCCAAGAACTGTTGGAGCCTTCTGAAAACTGTGATCTGAGAGAATTATCGTGATAAGTAATTTATAACCTATTGAAGCCGTTTTTCATAATTAAGAGTGCAAGGTGCGTTCATTAACAAGCCACCTTACATAAGTGAAAGTGGGACAAGCGCGACCACGAGGCATATAACTGACTTTTGATTTTACACCAGACCACACAATGCGGACAATCACATTTCGGCATACGTGATCTGAAATCCTTTCAGTGGCTGCGTTTAGAAAAAAAAACTTTGAACCTTCACGCGCATAACTGGATCGAATCTTTCCGACGGATTGAGTCCTGAGTGAAAAAGCGATACGCAACGATCGAAATTGTTTTGTCTTTTCATCATCCGAGAGATCATAACTTAATCGGAATTTAAACGTGTGTAGTTTTTTATGAACGCATAATATAAAGACTTCATTTATCTTATACCATAGCTTTCTCCTGGAATTGCTCACATTTTTAGAACATTCAATTACGTCATTCTGTTTGATCTTTTTGGATACATTTTTTTATTCTCTTTTCATCATATGATGCGCACATCAGATACCATAAAATATTTTTTTATGACAAATAAAAGTGCACGTAATAGCTGTAGTCCAATTGTCATCAAAGCGCAGGTTTCACCTTTTTTTCAAGCATTCAATTTTTCGTCACATTATCTTCTTTCGACAGATTGCAAATCGTTCTATTTTGATCGTATTAATGTTGTTGCATAATCTTCTCTTCCCAGTTGGACAAAACATTCGCGCACTCAAAAGCAATTCCTACTTCCGCTGCCAGTGTAATCTACAAATTACTCTCGATCGAATGCAGTTGCAAGAATAACCTGTTTCCGATTGGAATTGTCGTCGAGTGCCGGTGCAGTCCACTATTCCCTGGCATCTCTTGTCCAATATGCCGTGTCTACTCCAGAGGAGACGACGACCTATAATTTGACAGCCGGATGTTCCTCGTAAAGGATTTCTGGACAATTGACCTAAGAGCAATTTGACAATTCTTATCCGATGACAACAAGTGAATTCACTTCCTTATACACAGGAAAACGAAGGAATTATTTCATCTCAACTGAATTTTTCAGTTCTACATCAAAAACACCGAACTTACATTCCATTAAACTGTTACTCCAATTTCGATTTTAATTTTCTAATTAGTATTGAAAAATCTTCTAAACTATTCTTAACTAATATCTTTAGTCTCACATAAAAAAAACACCGAATTTAAGGTAGACTAAATTTAAATAACAATTTCTGCAATTAGAATTGGAAAATTGAATTTTCTAATCGCCCAGCATCTTTCCATCATTAGCAAGCGGGATTGAAAAAAAAAAAATTCATCTCTATCAAGTGGCGGGATTTGTTCCCACCGCACCCGAAGCCTCCCGGCCATAAATCACACGGGCAATATATCACTTGATAAGTCGCGCATATTGTGCGCTTCCTATTAACGCGTGTACGTAATCGTGCACGATCTTTTCTTCATTAATAATTTTCATTTCAGGGATCCGCAGCACTATCATCGTCCATTGTTCCGTTGTTCATATATGGACGCGATGCGTTCGTCGACACGTGCCTCTGGGGAAAGTCGTTGCAAAGATAAGGGACTACTCTTTGTGACGGACTGTTTGCGAATCTCCGTCCGACACGTGTCGTTAAGAGTCTCTCGATGCCAACAACAAGCGTTCCAAATTACGAGGAGTCGCCGACGGTTTTTGACGTTTGTTAGTCGATGCAATAATTCGTACCCTGTGATTTTGTGCAGGTGCAGACAAAATTTGCAACAGAAATACATTTTCTCTTCTGGGACTCTGAGAATAAAGAAAAAAGGAGTTTGAAAAAAAATAAATAAAAGGATTTAGTAAAATTTTGGGACAAAAATAAGATCTGCGTTCTCGTTGCAATTCCCACGATCTCTTAGGCAGCGCGTAAAATCGCAAACGACCCGGCTGATCTTCGGTACCTGTCACGCTCAGGTATCGCAGTCAAAGATCAAAAACCGGCGGCTCATTTGAGTAACTATCACAACGATTTCGGAACGAATTTTCAGAGACCGATACCTCGTTTGGTCGACGAATCGAATTCCGGGTTCAAGGAATGCCAACAAAAAGTGATTTGCGAGTCATACCGCGGTCGCTTTTTTTGCCTACTGCAAAACTACCGACTAGGACCGAATCACGCCTTTCGGTAGGCTTGTTCTCGTCTTAATTCACGCCGAATAACGGCGACTGTTTGATCGATGCTGTTGTGCATGATCGAAAATCATGATAAATTAAAGTATGATGTATTCATTTTGCCCGGTCAATGTCGTTGAGGAGCTAGTTAGATCAATCCAACGAAATTTTTTTTTACATTTGCAACAAAAATCCGCGTTCAAAAGCTGTTTTGCTATGAGGTAGGACAAAAAGTTCTTGATCGATACCAAAGTAATATAGCAGTTTCTATCAACTTTTAATTTTCATTTCAATTTTTATTTAAAATTCATAAAAAATGGTTTATAAAAATGTCGATATACGCAAGTGTTGACAATAAGTACAAATATTTTATTGAATAATTTTTCATTAAAAAAATTTTTTTAAGTAAAAATTAAAAACAAACTCATTGATGTGAAAATGGAACATTTTCCAGAAATAATCACACGGTTATGGTGTCAGAGACAGGTGTGGATGAATGCCACGTGGCACCAAGCGTGGGACTGGTAGCAGCGTTGAATTGTCATCGAACAGAAGCTCCAGAGGGTGGCTCACTTGTATTGGCACGAGGCATATTGCAAATCGCCACTCCTGAATGAGATTTAATGTTTCCACCCCGACGAGTGTTCGAAGGGTGGGATTCGCAGTTTGCACAATAATAGCAAATCACTGAGAGTTGACGTTCGCGGCTGCACTTAGTCTGGGAATTGGGGTGCAGAGATGATCCGCGCTGGTTCCTCAAGTGATACCCCGTTCGGGCAAAGTGTTCCCATTAGGCAATTACGTCGATTGGTACATATGTTTGGATTTCTCTATGATGTTTGAAAAGAGGAAATAAAGTATGGGTCACTGACTAATTGAATAGAATCCGTGACAAATACACATGAGCTATTGAGAAAAATAAATAATGTTCTGCATATTCTGACGTGATCGTGAATTATTAAATTTTTTTCTATCCTGTTAATTCTCGTGAGTTCCACGACGACATATGCCAGACAATTAAAGTCAATTAGGTTCTATTAAACCACCACCAGGAGGCATAATTGAATTTGAGTCCAAACATACCCTCATGAGGTCAAAACTGCTTCTAAACATTTCGATTCAATTTATCTTGGAGACCTGCATCTTCACTTCTTTTACTCATTTGTTCATTGGGTCCACTTTATGAATTCAAGTTTTGTGATAGCTGGAATTTCGGAAACCCGCATTCGTACAGGTAAAGACCAAAAAGTAGACAAAACATTTTAAAAATATCCCCTATGAAAAGTATTTTCAATTGATATTTTTAAAATCCCACGCGTGTATCGAACAGGAATATGAATTATTTTTTATCTTCTTTTGATTAACAAAAATTCATTTGTGAAATTGATTTATCCTTACCGGTATTGTATGACGAGAAACTTTCCACCTGACGTTAAAAAGAAATTAGATACACCCGTATGTTATAATCTGTTGGGTAAAACGTTGGTGTACGTTCGCACGCAGCCTTCCCCAAGAATGATCACCCGCACTCGTTTCAATTCGTCAGTGTCGGAACCATGCCCGCTATTCTCATCGATGCAAATGGACCTAAAAAAATCAATTCGGATGCCACAGTTAATGAGTCACCCCAATTTATGATTCGAATAAGGTGCACGTGTCGGGGATAACCGAGCTCGCAATTTATTCAATTGCAAACAATGAACCAGTGAATTAATTGGGAGATAAGCCCAGTGCACCGATAAGCGTGTAAAATTGTACTAAACAAATTTTACTTCTATCCAATTATACATTCGAATTTTTTTCCTCCACAAACTGATTATCTATCTTACATATCATTTGAGATAACGGTTTTTTCGTAATTGTAAAAATTATTTGTACAATTTCAGCGTTTTGCTCTTGTGACGAATTATGATATGAATGATAAATTATTTATTACCTTGATGACTGTTTGTTTTCTGTCTGCACTGTTATGTTCGCACGCCAAACGAATGATGTATGAAATACACATTAACGACAACATAATAAGATCATTCTTAATTAATGCTGCCATAATTAATAAAGTAATGATCGAAACGAGCAAGTTAAATGTCTTTTGGATTTTTGTTGCTCCGATAATGTATGCGACTGTGTTGCAAGCAGATTAATATCGCTGATTTCACTATGTGACAATTGATCCAGCCCGATTACGGAGAAACTTACATGCACTTACTAATCGATGTCTTTCCGGCGCCTAATTGATTTAATCAGTGCTTCTTGTCCAACATGATTTTACTTCTGCGGAGGCAAAATTATTCCTACTCGAAGTCAAAAGTTGTTCTTCGATTTTCTCATGCAACGGTTTACCTTATGACGATTACTTGAGTCACTTTTAAAAATGCAAAATTAATGCCTCCTCTCCTTTACGATGTTTTACGAACGAGGTTTTATTTTTTAGATTACCTAAGAATTTGTTCAGCCAACTCTCGCAATCCAGCTCTTTTATTTTGGCAGCAATATTTATTTTACAATGTTGACCAAAGGAATTGATATTTGTGTGTTTTAATTATACATTAGAGCGCGAATTCATATCTGTACTTAGCACCACAAAGCCGGTAATTTATTCAATTATTTACCGATCGGCTTTGCTGATAACACGTGACTTATTCGCGAGAGTACGATAGCACGAACGCGAACGCTGCCTCCGAACCAATTCGATCCGACATCTGCTCTTTCATGGCAAATGTATACACTCATACGTACACCATCTACCGGTGATAATTATATTTGGCTCTGACATGCGCGATCTGTTTTTTTATAATGCTCCATAGCCTTTTTTTCAGATTCAATCTCATTCGTCTGCATTCAATGTTGGAATTTTATTGCACCTCCAATAATCTCGCTGCTTATCGCGGGTAACATAATTACAACAGTTGCAACAAATTCGATTACCGTGGAATGACAAAAACTATCGATTGTTATTCTAATTAGTTCGAATCTGGTGTCCCGTTTGCTCTCGGCAAGGTGCAATCGATACGAAAGTGTTACCAAGATATATCTCAGGTATTTCTTAATAAATTTTTACTTCAGAAAAACGCATAACGAAAAAAAAATTGAAAAATAAAAGATTGCAAATGACATCTAATCAGTTGCTTTCAAATATTGCAAACATTTCAAAGTTTTTTCTCTCAACTCTTTGATACATGACATGTAAAATGCTACTTCTCTTTTTATCAGAGATTTAGCCATAAATTTTGTAGTACTAATTATTGCTTTATGGCCACTGCAACTTGATATAACACTAGAACAGTAGTTAGAGGTGGTTTTGATAATTTTGTCACAGCAACGGGGGAGCCTTCTTCGGGATAAATATTAATAATAATATATGACGTGGTTTCTGAATCGTGCATACTGGTGGAACCTGAATAACAAGCAAGCGTCGATACGATATAAATTTAATTATCGTAGCGTTTCATGCTCGAAGGAGCAGACCCTGGTGGCCCGAGTCAAACAATCACTTTACGTGAAAGTATGAAAATAATTCTTGATGCAAGTTTTCTGTGCGGCTCCATAGTGCACACTCGTGATAATAGACCTTCAAAAATAAAAACAAAGAAAAAAATCGTTTAAATTTTATTTCAATGCATTACATGTTGAATTGAATGAAAAAATTGGTCAAAATTGCTGTAACTGTAAACAGAATTACGAACATGGTGTTTTTCGTTATTTTATTGGGAATTGAACCCAGGGATCGGTTGCAATGAGGAAGGTCAGAAAATGAGGCACTGAAAACGAGACTAACAATGACACAATTAGCACCATTGCCGCCAACATTTGTACAGTATACCTATCATAGTTAATTTGGTAACAAAACGAAAACACGCCACGTAATTATATCATTCTAATCGTGCATTATCGCAGCTTGAAGTTTGCGCCACCGCATCGGCACGCTGCCAGTCATTGCGTAAATTGCTAGCAAATTTATCGTTTAAGAAATGCATTTCTGATTGTTGGATGGAAAAATTTGTTATGTGTTAATAGTGGGTGGGGATGTCAGCATTTTTGTTTATTTCTCTTGTAACTATAAACGGTACGAGCAAACAATTTTAATTTTTTATGATTGTTCGATGCTGCAATTTTTTTAACCTGAATTAATCGATAAAATTATAGAATAATAAAAAGCACTCAAGTACGAACATAAAAAAAGTGAAATAATTTTCTGATAATTCATTGCATCATTATGTTCGATTATTGAATAAAAATTGTTGGAATTGATAAAAGTTGAAATGTTGAAGAATTGAAAAAAGTTATTTGAAACGCACCGATAAATTGAGTTGAACATTCAATTAAATATTTTTAATTATTTAATATAGCTAAGAGCAAGTTTGGAATGTTAATTGCAACATTCTCACCATTGATATTACCTGAAAAGAGATAAATTTTTACCGTTACAGTAACATTGCTCCTTCATTGTTCTCAGTTAAAGTCGATTTCATCATTACGCCGAAACTATGTTTGCGCGCGTTTCTAGCCGAGGGCACCTCCGTCCCAGTTACGCGCTCAAACCTTGGGCCTAATTTTTAGTATCGTCAAATTCTTATCACACACGCAAGGGGCCATGCATAATTCGTCGGACCAGGCTCTCTCGCTAGCCGCCTTAATCGGCCAATAAAACCGGCCATTATGCACGACGCGAAATGATAAAAGTGATGTCGATCTAGATTAGGGGCAGCGCGCACAATGGGGCCCCGAGGGCCCGTTTCGCGCGCTCACCGCTACTTTCCAATCCACAATCAAGTCTTCGTTTAGTTCCTTTCATTTGGCTTTCGCGTAACAGACACTTCTTCGCCATTCAATCATGTGAATAATCAAACATTTTTCTGACTATTACATTCAACACCAAATCAAAGATGAAAACGTGCATTTCCTCGTCATAAAAAATGACGTGCATTACAAGCGGAAGGAGAAAAAAAAACTTTTCACGTTAAATTCACTTGGAGGGAACAAAAAGTGAGAATATAATATCTGAACAAAACGCTGGGATAATTACCATTAAACGAGATGCGAAAATTGGTAAGGGGTAGATTAAAAAATGCGACAGACAATAATTATAGTTGCACTGATGATGAATAAGATCATAATGATCGTAGCTAAATCACTCCGACCGACACCTTCTCTTTCTTTTTATTGGCTCATTTTTCCTTGGTCTGTAATGCCGAAACATCTATCAACAACGGGTACTGAACTTTACCGATACGCGTTACAATTACAAACGATTTATTATTACAAGCAGCGCACGTCGCCCCGCAAGAATAAAACGTATATAAATTATTGCGCGCGTGTCATTTGCTATACGTCACGCGGAATAACGATATAGAAGTACGCAGGACACATATGTATAGTTTCCAATGAGATATATTTATGCTCATATGGAAAAGACAATGGGTACGTATGGAAATGGTCAAATAAAATTTGTCTAATTAAAAAATTGTCCGAAAGAAAAATTTTAATTTGAATTCGAGCGATTTAGTATCAATCTTGGCCATTAACACTTGTAAATCGGCGCGTCACATCAGTATCTAAACGTGTTGTTTCGACGTTTGATTTATATTATGCGATTCGCATTGCGCCGCACAATTATTTATTCGAATGTCTCTTTTATTGAAGTTTACATGCTTAAGTGGAAATATAAGTTGTCTCCTGAACGCGGAGATTGGTGCACTTGGCTCGCGTATAAAGCTAATTAGAGTCACGCTTTATTAGCGGTGTAGCGCGAGCGCTCGCGTTAATGGCCGACAAGGTGCGGTGTTATAACCGCTCGAAAATGTCTGACGTGCCGATCATTTGCAAATCGATCCTTATTTAATCCTTTTTATTATTCATTGAAAAATACCTGGATTAGTATTTATAATGTTCTTTTCTTTTCATTTTGCAATCCATTCATTGAAAAAAAAAATCATACAAAGTAAAACCGTAACTTAATATGAATAATTAAATTCATTTCAATATTCGGCAAAATGATAAAAACAAAATTAAACATTTTATAAAATCTGGATCCAGTTGCTTTTTTAATGATTGATAAACATAAAAATAATTAACAATTTTATACAGTAAGTCACCCAGGCAGAAAATTACAGTCGTAACGACGTTGGCACAACGTTGGTAAAGTCGTATCGACATTGTTTGACAACGTCGTACCAA